>JAQFZC010007425.1:0-11236 GCA_034695205.1 Dicyrtoma fusca | reverse complement strand
GAATAGAAGAAAGAGAAGACTTCACCTCCGGTGTGTTGTTCGCTTGGGGTAATGCAACCGCAGAGCGGAATATTTAGCCGTTGTAGAACTGGATAGGTAATAAGGTAATACATATGTATGTAGTAACAAGTAACAAGTCAATGTATGGACTACAACGTTCTCATCTGTTTAAACAAAACACAATGCTGAAATTGCTCAGTTTCCTAAAAAGAATGAAAGGCCTATGAATTCATAAGAAACAAGAGGATTGTTAAAGCGCATTACATTATTATTATAAATGGTTTTAATTCATTTTTCCAATATTGTAATACATGTACAAGGATGCTTCATATGACCGTTTATTCCATCTCGAAAACAGTACACAATGAGAAGAATTAGGCGATTCGGCTTCACGTTGTGGCCAGAAGACTCTGTAGAAAAATTTGTCTGGAATTTACGAAAGACCAGGGAATTCTCCCCTCGTTGCTGCTGGAATATATCATGACAACTGTTCTAACGAAATCAGCACAAATATATGCCAATCCTTTGTTTTCTTGTGCACCCAGCAATTAAATGTTTGTCGTTTTACTTTATAAATGAACATACATAATCTTTTGTTAGCAAATGACTGATGCGTATGCTTTCCTATTTGGAGGACAGTCTGATGACTGTGATTTGTTAATACAGTTTTCCTTTCACTTAGACTTACATAGTCTCCAGATACTTAGCGACTGCTGAATATTACCCCCAAGTGTTGCTCTCTCTACACGCAGATGAATTAAAAATAAAATTGTTACTGAACTGTAATATTTTTCTTCAAGAATGAGTGTTTTGGTCTAAATTTTAATCTTCATTAAGTTGATGAAATCCATGGAACCCTAGATCTTGAAACAATTTATTTAAGGCATATATAATATGTACACAGGGAACATTTCTTGGGCTATGAAGCAAATGGACACTAACCTATTCAACTTTTTTTAATTCAAGGCATGCTTCTCTTTCCTATATATTTCTAAGTATGCAGTAGTTTAAATTGTCTTGTTTGCACATCTTTGAAAAGTTTCAAAATATCTCCAATGTGAGTGCTGTGAAAAGTTGCCAGCGTTTTATTTTTTGTATCATCTGAAACCGGATTACCTGTGTCTCAGTTTGCATAAATGCCAGATTTGTCTCATAAATGCATGTTGCTTCTTCAGCAACGTTTTGTAGTACAAACACCTGGATTTTGTACCTTGTCTCAGGCTGACATATGGGCTGTGTCATCACGAAGGAGTAGGATGTAAATAAAATGGAATTGGAAACTAATTAAAAGTGAAGTGGGAGGAGAAAATGAAATGCGTATGGATTTACAAAATAATTTAATTTTGGCTTTCAATCTGCGGATAAACGTAGACAGCCTGGGGAAGATATCCTTCTTAGAAGATAACAAGATACATCTTTTTAGTCTTAATTCCTAATCTTAAGGTTCATCCTGTGGCTCTGCGGTTCACACCGCAGGAGCATCCCCCGCATCCTCGATCAAATCCGTTTAATTAACTTTTCCAACGCATCTTCCTTTCCTTCCCACCAATCTGGTCACCTTTATTAATGAAACAATCAAAATCCCAACTGTTTTTATGGAAATATAAAAGCAAACTTTCTTTCGCTTTTAAATTTCAGTCGCGTTCCGTTTGTGGTGTCTGCCTCCTTCTACCTGGTAAACGAAACATTGGAGATTTGGCGAAACAAAGTTTCAACGTATTCCGTTTTTGAATAATTATTAAAATACACTTCATTTCACCTACAAAAATAGTTACTTGCTTTGTGTTTGCAATCGTGCAACATTTGCTTACCCCTTCATATTATCTGCAGAAATATAGAATCTAAAATTGCATAATTGAGTCGTTTGATCCAGCTAATTGACAATTCAGAAGACTATAGAAGAGAAGGATAATGATTTTCCAACGAGACTTGAATTTGTTGTTTTTGGTGCTTTACGTCACCGGAAGTTTACTTGGAGCAATGGCCAAGTCCATTAGCTGGGCTGACTCCCAACTTACTGTCGATCCAAGTCAGTATCTTCATGCTTCAATTAACGACGAATTTCGGCGGGATTCAATGGAAGCTCCGGATCGTGACAATCACATCTACACTCCATTGTCAAAGGTAAGATTATTTATGCACTATTTAAAGGCACGCATTTTCGTTAAGTCTCTCATAGGTGCTTTTACGCTTACTTTGACGAAATCCTCAAATTAATTTTTTGTCTTATATAGCATTGTATTTAATCTTAATTCTTACAGTCAAAACTACAGCTCATCCCAGAAGTTCAATGGCAGCAGTCCGCTGAAAACATGAAGCGTTGGCTCAACAACCATTTCAAGTCAATTAACTCAAATTCTAAGAGCGATTACGTGGATAGTGACCTGTACGGTCAGAGTGCACAGTTCCAACAGGGGAAAAGAAGTTCAAGTGGATGTAAGTAATCACTGCAATTTAGTCTTCATCACGAAGTCCATCAAGAAACCAAATTTCAAATTAATTTGTTAATCTTGTATTTTCCAGATATGTGTCATTTCAAATTATGTCAACTTGGGGCCTCAGGTTCTGGAAAGAGACGTTGGAATCCCTCAGCATTTGACTGACTGCGCTACGATGTAATCATATTCGTATTGAGTAAAGTTAGTTCAATCCCAGTAGCTAATACAAACATACGCTACTATGTACCCTCGAATGCTGTTATGCCTTTGTAAGTGGCATACTACTCATAGACAAAGAAGTTGATTGACGAACATAGCAAAGTCAAAACCTGATTTCCTGTATGGTTACAGCAGCGCAATACAATGTCTTATCTCAAATGCTAGTTTTCTCGTAGCTACATGCAAATATAGAAATTGTGAATGATCTGAAAATAAAGTGAACTGCTAATGTATTATAATTTATGTGTGTCATTTAATATTATACTTACATTTCATTGTAAGAGTTCAATTCATGAGCCAGCCTATTAACACGATTTGCATGTACGGTTTAAGTAAAAATAGTAAAAGTAATTACGTGCAACAACATGCAACCCTTAGACACAATATTATCAATTGAATGAGCTGCTTTGACCTACAAATTCATATTTGTATCTGAAATGATATACAAACATGAAATGCATAGATTTCGTGTCATAATGTTTGTTACAATATTTTGAATTTTAAAAATCATAATTTCCTATGCATGTCTAACGCAATTATATTTAAGTGTCCACAAATTGTAAGGACGATTATGAAAAGAAATTTTTAAATAATTTTATGTTTCTACTAGTAGGGCAGCTACACACTGAGCCCGATATGATGCGGCCATTTACAAACATAGTTAATGTTTTTAGTTTCCAAATATCAGGAATTGTCGGCAATACTGAAATTAAATCGTAGTTTGCCACATCAAGATAATAATTTTCCCACTAGTTTTTCATTTTCTGTAGGCATTTGAAAATTTTAGGAAATTTTTATTTTTGAGCATGGCGTGGAAGCTCATACAAATTATATATTTTTTCACGGTCCTACTCACGGGTCACAGTTGTTTAAAAATCAGACCTCCAGAGTCACCGCCTAGAATAAAGATCAAGGCATGGCTCGAGACGGGTGAAATGGAATGGAAAAGTGTCACGGACTTTGAAGAATTAAATCCAGACTTGTTCTCGGTCATCAACGGCACCACTTTTGTAATTTCCCCTTTCGTCAGCAGTTTCATTCTGTCCTGTGACGCCAAATACCCCATTCAATGGAAGTCAACAATTGCATCCGTAAGTCGTCCGCAGAATTTTAATCGCACAAGAAATAGAATAAAACAAAATTTCATTGAATTGACGACTATACTCTAATGTCTCAGCATTTCCCGCAACAAGGAATGTTCACCTTGAGAGGAATGCATTTCAGATCCACCGACGATAACATCTTCGACGAGTCTTCATTCGTTTTCTCATCCGATCTTCAGTTTCAAGGGAAACTGGTAGAATTCACTGGAAACTACGAGTGTGCAAAAGTTGGATATGAGATGTTAAGAAGCAGCGTTTACATATTCTGGGAGGGTAATCTACGACCTTATATTAAAAGCTAATTAAAAGCACGCATATTTTTTACTCTTTAAAAAACAATTTGTTTTCACAGGAGCGGCCCCTCCGTACTTAATACTCTCTGGTCAGTCAATAACGATTGAGGCAAAGGGAGACGAAGGTAGTCTGGAAATACCATGCATTGTATCTGTCCCAGACATCCAAGTATTTCTTCTCAAATCAACTCCGGACTTGTTCTATGTGGATGTACGCTATCGTAAAAAATACACATTCTAAGCGTTACAGACAAATAGATAATGCTTTTAATGTGCCCACTAAAATTATGGGTACCTAAATATAAAAAGTATTAACATGTTAGCATTTCCAAGAGGTTCAACTTGACAACTCGGTCCATTACGATCCTAAGAAGGGCTTCATTCTAAAGACAGAAAATCATTTGGAGTTCCCTTATGGCAAATTCAAGTGCGTTACAAATGACACTACTGACTTTGTCGTTGTTCAGGTCGTGAAGAGTAAGATTTTGTGCACGTTGTTCAATAAATAGTTTATCGCCTATTGCTAACTGCAAAATGTCCTATGTCCAGTAACTGGACTCCAGTTTAAGCTTAACTTGAAAATTACCGCAGTCCCCTTTTGCATTTAACATATGTATAACTGGATTTCGACCATTTTGCAGTTAAGCTGCATCTGGGCCTGGACTTAGGACATTTTATAGTTACAGTAACGATATAAAGATAGCTCCGTAAAAAGCAAAATGGCGCGTATCCATAAACCCTAAAATTAAAAAAAGGCAAATATTTTCTCATTTTTCTGGGCACACAAATAAATTGCTTTTACATACTTTCTTGACATTGCCAAGCCGAAAAATTAATTGCTCACAATAGACACCCCATTTTATCTTTTTTTTAAATCTAACAAACTAGACTGAGGTACACAGTAAAAACTAGATTTTTATTTTTCAAAATCATATACAACAAACTTAGAGCCTTATTTCAAAGGGCTATGAAAAATTGAAAAATATGGAGAGCTTTCTCGGCTTGGATGACTACGCGTCATTCTGCATCTTAAACAGTGATTTGAATATACACATTACTTTTTCCTGTTACTTTGTTTTGTGTACTTTAATGATTTTTACTGCGCAGAGGATTCAGAAACTACCCGTGATGTATTGGACCATCGGGATTTAATGAAACCGAATGCATTGGTTTCATTTGACGCAGTGACCAAATCTATCGTCTGCTGCTCTTCAACCCACGCACCCCCTACAATAAAGATACAGCTTTGCAGAGATCCCATCGTTTGCCAGTTTTTTGGAGAAAGCATTGCCCTACAGACCGACCCAACAAATAAAGTAAAATATTTACTATTTCTGCACATTCATTTTTAAGGCTTAAAACACGATACTTACATACGAGACGTGATTCGTAGACAAAATTCACATCTATTTATCAATCTAGTAAGATTTTCTATTGCCACTGCTTACTCTGTAGTAGCTGGAAGGCTTCTAATATAATCATTTATTTTGTGTCCAATGTTTTTCCCATTGAAGATGATTTCTGGCACAACACAACTGAGTTCATGGCAGGACGGGCATTGCAGCTATTCGAAACTGTACCCTGGACTCTTGGGTTACTTTCAGTGCCTTGGTGACGGCATTAGCGTCCTTCGGAACGTGTACACGTCCTACGTGACAGGAAATGACTCTTACACTTATTGTGAGTTGGACTTGCACATGGTATTTAAAAGATATTTTCCGCTTTGCACGCTCCTCAAGCTATTATCAATGATTTGCAACCACACGTAGATCCGTCATGGGAGAAAATAGTGCCGACGGAGCTGATAGTAATGGCTGCCATTGAAAACGAAAACTACGTCCAGTTCCCAGAAATACAGCTGCGACCCAGAAAAAGCAAAACAAAAAAAGGACAGAAATTGCCTCCTCCGTCACACCTTTCGAAGTTGGGTCGGAAAATTAAAATGCGTAGACAAAGACGTCTTCGGTTCAATACGTTTCCGAAGACATTCTATGGAAACCAGTCGATTAACTTCACGTGTCGAGCCAGCAGAAGCTACTTTGCACAAGGTCTCAAATTTGTTGTTAGGTGGAAGAATGAGACTTTGGAGCCCATCATACCAGACGGTATTAAATTACATAAAAAACAAAAACGCATCGCAAAAGGCATTTGAAATAGTCCTAGGTACATATATACATTGATGTATTATTATTGTATTTTACTTTTCTTCCAGTTGGTGTTGGTTATCCATCGCAGATGATGGGAACCCATTTGTATTTATACAGACGGCTCATACAAAGTACAATTACTTTGAAAATTAATGTGGAAATGGAGGCCGTGGGTTGCTACGCTCCCCCGTACAACACAACCAAATGGATACATAAAGAAGTGGCCCTCAACGTTCAAAGTTTGTTTGATTTCTAGCCTAATTCAATTTAATGTATTTTAATTGAATATTCGAATGATTTCCTAATTGCGGTAGTGCAAACCCTCTTTCAGGTCCAGTGCTTCCAACAATAAAATTCAATACGGAACCTGACATCCTTTACTGGACACTAAATGAAACCAAAAAGGTAATTTCGTGTGAGGCTGACGGGAAGCCCTCGCCTACGGTAGCACTCTTCCTCAACGATAAGGTTAGCGATGAAAGTGATACATCCTTTTTCTTCCTAATGTAGGCCAAAATTGAACTTTAATTTATATTTTCAAAGGAAATTGTAAACGGGACGATGGCGACGGTGCTCCATGTGAACTCGACGGTTACTGTGAGACTGAGCCAAGTGTCGTACGAATCCCATGGAGATTACACTTGCGTCGCTTTCAACTTGGCTGGAGTGACTAGAAGGAAGATTACTGTAATTGTAGAAGGTAAACAATAAAATAGGCAAATAATATTTTTGAGGTCGATGGCTTTTGTACATTGTACAATTAGGCTCTTGAGTCACTCTGCCGCACTTGAATAATTAATGAAGCTCCTTGTACCCTTTTGGAGCAGTTTAACCCTTTCGCTTTGAACCTTACCGACTTGACTCGCATATTTATTGCAATAATTAATTATGTGGGCATGTGTTTGCTGAATTTATTTGCAGAGCCCACCCATTGGACAAGCCTAATCGCTATTTTGGTAACCTCAACAATTTTAATGGCGGCCATTGCTTTCGTTGGCTGGATAGTGATTGTGAAAACAAACGTTTGGATTAGATTACGAAGAACTGTATTTGCGTCATAATTGCCCAAATATTCATGCAAAGTATAGTCAATATGTAGTAGTTTATTAGCTATAAGACTAAAGCCGTCGAGTAGATGCATACCGGAAAGTCCGTTTTAATTTAAGCAATTACTGTTTAAAAAATTCCTTACAAAGTCCGAAAAACGTCACACGTTTGGAAACTTGATTTTAAGCACAAAACTGCCTTTCAAAATTGAAAATTCTTCAAAGCCATTCTTTTAAAATAGATACATTACGAAAAACTTCTTTCAACAATTACAAAGTCCTTAAAATAGTGCTTTTTAGATAGGCATAGTTTCAAACAAGATATTCAAAAGTATATAATGTAACTAAAATAATATGACTAAAATGACCAAAAGCATTTCTAGATACGCCGCTGGTGAAGAGAGCATGAATAAAGAAAATAATTTACGACCCTGCAATATGGCATGACTTAAGTTTGAGGAAGGAAATTTATTTACACATGAATTACACCTAAACTTTTCATAATTACAAAAGTTACAATAACAAATACCTTCTGGTAAGAAGTTGGAGTGGCAATAATAGTCTACGAAGACAAAGCGAGACCGGCACCGGATCCGGATCCGGGTCCATTGAGACTGCTCCCAACTATTTTGCCAGGTCGGCCTTGACCTGCTGGCGTAGCAGAAGGCGTCTTCGTCGTGTATTTAGCGGAAGATGAGCTCTTCTGAACATCTGGAAATCGATCCAAGTAGTAGGAAAATCCCAGTGCAATCCCCACCAAGCGAAGAAGTAAAAAGAAAGCCATAATGGCTGCAAACTGCTTATTCACGTTCCCCTCAACCAAAATTAGTACGTAGAGCGCCAGGGAGAGGGCACTCAAGATCACGTTTAGCTTCAAGTAGCATTTCACAATTCCTTTCGATTTCTAAAAGCCAAGTAATTTACAGGCTAATGAACCATCCATCCCTTATACAAATATGGTAAAAATACCCAAGCTGTACAGATACATCCAAGGAACAACAACTAAACAAGCAGAAAATCGAAAATTTAATGTTTTAAAGAGAAATTAAATTGTCAACTTTTTTAATGCCAACGGCTACGAGAGCGGACAGGAGGAGAAACAGCAGCATAAGCGTTGAGACTACAATGTAGTAAGCACGAACCACGTTTTTCAAGTAAGTTTCAGCGTCTAATAATTCAAAAGGTTATTGCATTTTCTACGATGGATGTTCTAAAAAGATTTGTCACATTATCGAAAGCACCACTGTAAAAAAAATCCTAAATGGGTTTTTAAGTATAACAGCAAAATTTTGAAAGCAATTAATAGAAATGGGCTCTTATTAGAGATAATTTCGTTAATGAATTTGCAAATGTTGTAAGGAAATTTTGCTATAATTTAAAATGGACCGTTTTGAAAAGTTTACTTTACTTTTACAGAATTTAGTAACTTTGAAAACAAATTCTGTTCGGAATATTAAAATGACTGACGTATCATGCTTTCTAAAACGTCTAAGTCATATAACAACTCATTTGTAAATCTACTATTCACGAGACCCGAAGCTAAAATAACTACTATAAAAAATGAGTGGATGGAAAGAAAGGATGAATTATTACTGGTATGCATATATGTGAGGGTTACTTTGGAGAATTTTGGGAAATTACTTATTAAAATAAAACACAAAAAAACGAACCTTCGTCCATGCTATGTTTTGAATAAGTGTTAGAATACTGGAGATTGGAGTTGTTAGTTGTTATTATAGAAATGGCTTCGTGTTTCCCAGAATAATTGTTATTTCCTTCAATTAACTTTACCACCAGCCAACAGAGCTGAAATACCGCCACTGCCTATGTAGTATTTTTGAAATCAAGCACAAATATCAAAACCAACTCAAAATTGCCAACTAATAAAAAAAACTAATTCAAAGTAATAGACTCAAAAAGCGATCGTTTTAAATTACCGATTCAACTACAGTGCAAGTGCAGAGAGAGACTTTGCTCACAGGACCCGTCAGGTACGGCATGGTTCCAATTCCAATGGAATGAACTAAAACTCTCGTCTAATTAATAATTTTTATATTTTGCCATTCAAAAAAGGTGCTCTCGAAGCTGTTGTGAAGCAACTAAACACTGAATTAATCCTTTGTTTTTTATACCTCAGCAAGTAGGTATGTAACATCACACACTTTTAAGTGCAAAATATTTTTGTTTTCATTCAAGTAAATAATATTTTAGTTTTTTGTCGTTCCGTATTATAAGTGAATACAACATTGTTATTTGTCACAAAGTAAGTAAGCTCAGATTGCGTCGTTGAAAACAATTATTTCTTGCGTCCCACACACCCCTGTCTCCACTGCACAGTACAGCAAGCTACTCGGTTTCAACGGCTAACTTTGTAATTTAATTGTACACAAACATTCAGATATTTTTTTAGCAAAATGGACATCGTAATCATCACGGAAAAATTATTTATGGGCGGTCTAGTCTTTTGTACTGTGAGTGCTAGTTAAATATTTAATTAAGTTAAAGAAGCTTCCCAAAATTTATTGATATGTGATTGGCGCTAATTTTCTTAGAAATTACTTTAAAGTTAAACAAAATGTTCATGAATTTAAAAATATGTTGAGAAATATACTGAGTCTTAGGAGCTCGAACTATCCCAGTTGTATAACTGTGATTTAATTAAGCTTTTATATATAATTATGTCATGAATATTAAGTATAAAGGAGATAAAAATATTGTTTGTTCGCGTTCGGGCTTGTTTTAGAGATAATGCAATTACTGCTGATTGATAATCCTTAGTTCAATACAAATACCAGAGAGTACATGTAAGCAAGGGCGTATATATAGTTTCCAGAAAATTAACGACGACTTTTTAGCTTCGTCGTCCTGTCACTGCTCAAACCTGTGCTAAATGGCACTGCAACTTTGGGGTCGTACATATATGACGTCTTGGCATTACTCTTATAGGATTAAATAATTTATTTAAAGTTCAATTTCTAATTTCGCACTTTTAAAAAAGGCCAATTTCATGCTCTGACACTTTCTAAAAAGTTCAATTTCATGTTTTGCACTTTCTGAAAATGTTTGACACACACATTGAACACACAATTGAATGCTAGATTTGTACGTTTTGCACTTTTAAAACTTACATACATGCAACGCTTTGAATTTTCTTGCCACTTGCAATCATATTACTTTTGGTTTTGTCCCGTTTTTGAAATATTCAAACCGTATGAAATATTTGGAAGGCCCCTATATGTAGATTAGTAATCTCTTTTACATATCACTAAGTTGTGTGCATATGAACGGGCAGGTAATAGCATTGGCTGAGTGTACGAAGCGAAAATGAATTGCTTGAAGCAAAAAGGCGATGCAGCTCGCCTAGTAAAGTGTGTTTGATAAAATGTTGACAGTTGACACTGTTGACGTACGCTAAGTAAAGTATGTTAATCCTATCACACTTCCCTGATTTATTATTGTTTACTATTCATTTGTAATTTACTAAACCAAAAGTCAAACAATCCCAGTGCCCTCGAGACCCAGACGACAGAGATACTTATACACAGTATAGAGCAAGTATCAAGAATTGTTATAACTGAGTTTCCTCTAATAAAATTACAGATTAGCAGATATTACCATATGAATCTATATAGCATCCGATTTTTGAATCCATCGCCACTGACTGTCATTTCATGACATGCGGAATTAATTTTACACCGTCAATTAATTGATTTTTCTGAAATAATGAAGCTGTCCTAAAGCGTGATGCAACTTTGAGGTCCGAATATTCAAGTTTAATAAAAAATATTTCAAAAACTTTATTGTCAAATATTACCTTCAGATTTTTACAACCAATTGTAAAATAGGATACATAGGATAATGACATTATTTTTTCATTTGTTTCAATTTGAATATGACTGAACTTTATTTACGCGGTCGGCCAGAAACTGGTCACTCCGCGATTCGTCACTCCGCGACTGGTCACCTGTAAACTGGTCACCTGCGTAAATT
>JAQFZC010007424.1:0-11236 GCA_034695205.1 Dicyrtoma fusca | reverse complement strand
TTCCTTAGTGATATATTTTTTCGGGGATGTTTTTCGATTGTTTAGGGATGTCGTCTGAATTTGTAATGCTAGCTGGGTGAGTACCTGATCAAAACGCATACGAAACAATTTTGAACGTCCAATAATTTAAGTTTTATATTTCATACTTACTAACTTGTATGTGCACATGTGAGTGGTTTTCGTTTATGCTCTTTATTTTGTAAGATTTTTTATGTGCGTAGGTACATTGCTGTAGTATTTCCTTTTTCTCGTCTTTCTTTAAGAAAGGTATAAACCGTGGAAATTGAATAACACCGTATTTAATAAATTAAATAAGTTGCTCGTGAACCACTGGTTAAGCACACTTACGTACTTATTTACAGCCATTGCTAATGACTGGCCTTTTTTATGCCTTAGCATTGCCATGTTTTTGCCTTGGAAGGAATTTTGATTTAAATTCCTCGTTTTGAATTGGAATTAACTATTTCATATCTGTCATGACTTGCTTTCCCTTGGAGGTTCCGTTTTTGGCATTGAACTACTTCGCGAGCTAGTAGCTTCAGTAGCTCAGATTGCATAAAGATAAAACCATTAACCAATAATAAAAGTTATTTTATGCAATATTTACTAGCTTCGTTTAAATTATTAATAATGTCACTATTTGTTGCAAATATTGAATAATTAGTTGAAATTATTTGCTTTTAGCAGTGGTGAAGGCAAGTTCAAGGCAGCTTGAACAAATAGAATGCGCAGCATTTTCCTATATTTTCCTCAGCTTGTTGATTAAAAAAAATGATGACTTTATTCCTCGACTTCCAATTTTTTAAAACATTCAAAACGTAACGTTTATAGTGGGTAAGAATCTTCACAGTTGAAGGATGCAAAATGGCCGCCCTTCCTTAAAAAGCAAAGACCGGATGCATCCAGTCCTAGTCATAACTATTAAATAAATGCAAAATGACTGGTCTCCTCAACAATAACAGTGTGGACGCATCTGCGAAGGGTTAAAAAAGTACTTCTAATTGTAAGCCTCATCAGAATTATCAGAAGGGTTTTTGCAGGTTTTCAAAAATTGTGCCAAAATAAGTTGTACACTGTTTTTACACCTTTCGTCTCCTTCATGTTTCTCCTTTTTTCTTGTGTACTCGTTTATTCAAAAAGTTCTAAGTGTAATATTTCTATTCAACATTATTTGTGTAATTTCTACCTTCTCCCATAATTATGCTACTGGAATTATTTACTTTTCTAACGTTTTAACTTGTATTAGATATTTCATTTGCTGGAAGAATGAAAAGTTTTAATTTACTGTCAAAGGAGCTATGTATATCTGGAGGAGGAATCATGTGTCAGTATTAACTGCGTTTTACTGGACGAAAACTGAATACGTTCGTTTAAAATATTTAATTTTGAATTTTTCTTAGAGTTTTGTGTTAACATGGGAAGCACATACAACTGTTGGATACCTTGGGCACTCAACAAGGTTGATGTTGTTATACCCAATTGATGCAACAGACTTCGGGACTTGGGAGCATGCATAAATGAGTTATCCTCTTACTTCTTACCTTACCTAGGTTATCAAAGTATCACTAATACATACATACGTACATATTATATACTAAATAGCAGCGAAGGAAATAATTTGTTTACAACTGATTACATAAGTATGTTTGTTCTCATTTTACTACTAGAGCAAACCAATCCGTAGGCCGGGCTCTTTTACTTGTGAATGTCTACATCTCGTTTTTCAACTGTTTAATTTGGTAAATTAATGTAGTATTTAGAAGTGATGAAACTGTTTTAGTTCTCGATATACAATTAGTTGAAACCTGTAAAATCTAGTTTGTGAATGGGGCTGCTGTGACTGGGAGGACCGGAGTTCATAGCAAGTTGAATAAATTAAATTATTATTAATACGATATATTAATATTATGTAAAGTTTAAACGTGCTTTCATATATGTAAGGTCAAGATGCGCGCTTCAGGTAGCTTCCCGGCATTAGGCAGGAGTCCTTTATATTTTTCCCAGTAGTAATTTTGGTTCACATTATTGAACATTGTTTTTACAAGTATTATAAGCAAATCATACCTAAATTTAGTGTTTTGATCTTAGTGCATATACGTAATTTTACAAAATTGCAATACAATTGCATCCTATTTCCATGCAGAAGCAGAACATTAGCATTATAAATTACTATCTAATCATTCTATCTCTGTGCGTTTCAAAGATTACAAATAGAGAGAACAGGCAGTCCAGTACTTTATTTGTAGTAAACCGCAATTTCCTTCCGTTATAAAAAATATTATTGTAATTTTAGTTCAACGGTTTTTTTAAACAATGTTTATTGTAGTGATAAATGTATGCGTGCGAAGTGTTAGCGGGATTTTCTGTGAAATATGCAAGAGTTTGTGTAAAGGAAGCTCAGAATGTAAGTACTTGGGTACAGAAACATGATCGTAGGTGCCTAATCCGATAAAATGACTCGCAGCTAAATTCTCAAGTACACATACATACATCAGCCACATTGTCTCACACTCAGACAAGTTTTTACTGTTATGTTATGTAATATGCAGTACAATAATATATGCAAATGTTATCATAGCCTAGTTATTGATCTTGGCGAATGGTTAAATAAGTACATAGGTACATGGGAATGACGTTAACGATTGTATGAAAAATAGCGTATCAGGCATCTTCAGACCGACCACAGCATAGACATATCTACACAACAACAGCAAGTCAGTGATGGGAAGTGAGTGCAGAATTTTATTTACAAAACATGCCACAATGTCCCTTGGAGATATGAGTTGGAAACCTACTGAAACAGAGAACCAGTTGTGATGTAAGTCATGTTCAAAAATTGAAGTTGAGTCTACAAAATGTTCGCTATTTAACCATATTTGAGACAAGCGACCACCGGCATACAGTTGTGTCCCTGCCTGCCTTTAGCTACTCAAACGACGGACGAGAAATCAAAGGAATAATAATAATAAAAAAAAATGACTGCGAATTAAAATGATTGGGTTGAAAAAGTGGAAATGTTTTGAATTTTGAATTCTTTGTGAAGCACATCTCTTTTTTCTTGGTGATAATGTATGGCTGTGCTATTGGCGAATTGAAGTAGGGTTGATTAGACTGCGTACTGCCGTTACTGCAAGGCTTCTGGGTACAGATGGTTTGGTGGGCGAGATTCTCGAATAAAAGAGTAAAACTCGAAGTATGGAAATGTTGTTTGACATGCTGACTGTCGTGTTCTGGCTAACTAGTAAAGTCGAGACAGGATCGTGTGTGCCTCTCTGATATTTTTCCCAAGATGGTAATTCTAACTTTACCTTCCATGTCATGTTTCAGACTATTTACCGTAATAAAAGTGGAGTCAATAACACGAGACCAAAATACGAGAGTTAAACTTCCGTGCTCATAGACTCATTCCCTTCACATTCGAGAATTATCAGCATTTTACATTCTTCTCGCTCATAGGCACAGGCAACACATGACTAGGTCGGTCGCTACACCCTCTCGTCTCTCTGCATAATATGCAATCTCCTAATTACTAGAAATCAGCAGAAGAACAAGAAATAAATTGAGGCAGGTGGAAACGGTGATCAGTGATACTCGAGTCTATACTTCTCATTGAGCTACATTGCGCCAAATGCAACTACTGTACTCACTTATTACTCCCATCGGATGGCTTTGGCGAATCTAGGAATGAATGGCAGTTGGGGAGTTTGGGTCATTTCAAATGAACCGAGCTACTTATACTTTAGGAGATGAATTAAATAATTGGATTGAACCGAGAGAAGTTTTGAAACTCGTCTTATGCGTGACACATAGCAGAGTATCAATCTCTCCATTATTTTTATTTTATAATCAATAATTACATTAGAGTGGTTAATGCATGATATGCAGCAGGAGGCTATGCATTGCGTTTTTGTTCTTTCAATGAATGATGAAGGCAGAGTTGGGAATTTGGGCTTCTCTCACCCAGTCTCAGTCACCCCGCCCACCTCTGTATTGTTCTACAGGTCTCAATTGAGTTCCTCTCCAACTGGTAAATAAATGCATAATGGAGATAAACCGACGTTTAAATTCACACGAGTCTTGTTCTCAATGAGGCGCTACGGAAGAATACAATGCAATGCAACTTCTACTTTAAGTTAACTGCACTCGACTCTTGGAGGATCGGACAGAGAGATGAGAGAGTGAGCAGAGGAGTTTGATTGAGTGACTGGGTGCAAAACTGGGTTTAAGTCATTCAAGTCTGCAGTGCATAAAACTAGTTCCCAGAGACTTTATTTCGAGTTGTCAGATGAAGATGACATGACATGGTGGAAAGACGACAAGATCTTCATCTCCCCAAGACGCTGACTCTCAACTGACATCCTACTAGAGCTTAGTTGGTGCACTGCAGCTGCAGAAAAAGTCGGGACGTGTGACAGTGACTTGGTGACACAGTTTGGTTTTATATTTGTGCAACTTTATTTAATTTCATCCACTGACGAGTATTTACTGCTGCCGCTCTGCTTGACGTAAACAGTTGCTCTCAAGTTTACATTTCGCACGATCCTCACTCACCCTCGACCGTGGAAGTGTGTCATCTGGAACTGAATTTTTAATTTTTAGTCAGAATAAAATGGGATTACTGTATCAAATAGTTTTAGTAGTTTTAATCCTCACCGAGTTCTATCCATGGCTTGTTTTGACAGCATCCCTCATACCCATCAATAAGTGTCCTGGAAGTCACTTGGCTAATCGGTTGCATGTTCCCGCATCCGCCGTTAGCACTAATCAGCCCGTTACATTCCGGTAAGAAAGAATTTTTAACGACAAACTTAATTATATTTTTTTTGTCCATATTTAATTTATATTATAAATTATTAATTATATATCTCGCTTCAGCTTGTCATCAAGTAGTATATACAAAAGCCTTTAGTTTGTGCGTTGCTTTATTTTTGTTATAATCAAGCAGTTGCGTTGCTGGTTTAACGCGCGCTTTGTAGTGGATTCCCTTTTGAATTCAACCTGTCAACTGTGGTTTCGTTTCGCTGTCAGTTAAAAATATTGGTTGAATATCAAGTTTTATATGATTTAAGTACATGACAATTCGACTTTCAGATAATATTGAAAAAAAGAGTTGAACTTGAATATTGAAAACCGTGTAGCTACGATCGTTTAGAGGAGAAAATGTTTAAATGGGTATACATACAACATACAACTTAAATATTCTTTATTTCTGTCTTTTACGATTAGACTGAGGAACGAATTCAAGGCATGTAAATACGAGCACGCGGTCACATCAACATTGTCAGTTCAAGTCGCGGCCGGAAACAATACGGGGGAAATTGGTCTCAAGTCAACAATGCAAACTCATTTTACTGTGGATGGTCAGTTCCGGGACGGAGCCGAGTATTATTATCCCGAAGAATATTGTATTTCTGAGTAAGTCTTGGTCTTTTATGAGATTTAATTTTTTGACACTAAACTGATATGTATTCCTAAACATTCATCCGCCATCATGCACAAAGGGAGTTAGCTTTTCTTTGAACTTGAACAGACTTTCGGAGCAAACAGTGAAGGCGACAGTGTGCAAGCCGTCCTGTAAACGAAATCGGCCATGCATACGAAAGTGCTGTCCGATTGGTGAGGTGGTGGACATGGAAGTGGCTGGTTGCCGACCTGCGGGTGACAAGCAATGGTCTCCGGTCTTGTACTCCAATGCAACTCATAGTTTGAGTGATGACGAGAGAAGCAAGATTCGACCTCACTTTATTAACTTGCCTCCTAATTGCAAGTATGCTAATGGCTCTGCATCCGAAGAATATTCTTCTATACCACTGAGGTCACTCCGAGTTAACGAATTTCAGTTGGAAACAATCCCGTAAGTTCCGGTTGTACTCCGCATTAATTATTTCAATGACTTGTCATTCAGTTCAATGCGCAGTGTGGTGTGTGTTCACTGTTATGTGGGTATTTCATTTGACAAATCCTTAGAATGAGACTGCTGAAGGACGGAAGTTTAATTTACTATGCCATTACGGACAAGTGGGAAGCCATTCCAAAAGATTTATTTTGTATTGACGGGATGCAAAACTTCGGAGAAGTTAAGTCATACACTGGTTTGCCAACTGATCAGATAGTTTTCTCCTGCGTTGACTACTACAATTCAAATGTAACTTACACTTTTTTTTGTATTTTTCTACAAATATTTTGAAACTAAAACTGTCTGTATGCACTCATAGTCCAGCACCTGATATTTTGTTTTTATTTTTTCAGATGCGAAGATGAGCAATTTGAAGGCAGTTTTAAAAATTTCTTATGTGTTGTGATGCGGAATAATTATTTATAAGCTTCATACGCTACGTAAAAGAGTAAGCCTGACTGCAAAACTCCTATATGAGCATTTGCCTACGTGCCGAATTAGTCAAACTGTCCATGACAGTATTGTTTGTTTAAAAAAAATTTAATTTATATAAGTATACCTAGTTAAGTATACATTACTTGAGTAATTAATCCAATTATTAATTATAAATGTCGTTTTTATATTTTTTTAAAACAATGTTTACGCAAGGATAATATTGTATGTCATTATTTATTGTTGTGTGTGTAATAATGCTAATAGTAATAATAATGTAATAGTTTGTTATAGTTTTACATTTTATTCGATTAATGGTATCTGATTTGGGAACGTGTAGTGCCGAAGCATTGCTCATGGAGAGATGTGATGTATGCAGTACCTACTATAATAATACTAAATGATTCCTTTAATTATACAATGTTCAGTTGTTCCGGGGAGCGAATTTTCGTGATATTATTTATTATAACAACGACCGTTTAACAATGTTACACAACTTTTAAATAATGAGTACAACTCGGTAAGAGGTCGGGATGTTAATCAATATCAAGCCAAATTAATTTTAAAAATAATTTTATTATTATTAAGACAAGTTTTAAATTATTTTGTTTTAACGTAGTCTCGTACATTATCGTACTCGTTTTGGGGGAATTAGCTTTTTGAACTAATAATACAGTTAGTACGTTAGTAGCAGTAAGTTATTATTTTTACCAGCCATACTAATAATATTGTGGCATTGCGCATTGCGCATTGTTTGTGAGGTTGTGACTTTTTGGATTTTGGGACATTGAAACATTGACAGTGATTAATAAAGTAGGGCGCATTACGCCCCCTAAAACACAAAGGTATGGTATGGTTATGGTATAATAACTTGATCATTAAATTATTAACCTTTAACCTCTGTCATCCACCATATTATCAGAAAATACAATTCCTTCATCAATCCAAGTTACAGCTGGCTGTATTAAATGAACTTGAGTGCTTAGGTAAGTACTTGGAGTCGCTTCTGACATTTTGCCATTATCCCTCATAAAATACCATTAGATGGATTTGGATTCAGCGTAACGCATCGCAGGGGTAAGGAGATCGCGTGTAAAATGGAGTAGCAAGGAAATGGATATGGATGTTAATAGAGACGGACAAATACCAGTGCAACCATCACAATGAAATACTACATCTTAGCACTAGTTATTCAAATATTTGCACTGGTACGAAGTAATAGAAAGAATTTTTGACAATTTGATCACCTGACACAGTTAAAATCGCTAAAATACGTTGAGTAATATTGTAATGTTTGTATTTATTTAATTGGGTTTCCTTTCAGATTTTCAGTTTCGTAGCATTAGGTATCGAGTGTTACATTTACGACTATGACAGGAAATGGTTCCAAGTGGTGCAAGTGGAGGAGCACGTGTATTTTGTGACCTTTATGACGGAAATATATAATCGATGGTACGCCGAGGCAATGGAATTAGAAAAGTTTGTCGCTTTTTCCCCGCATCATCGAATGCGAACACATCCACCCGACGAAAAAGCTGGTAACTTCCTCCGACACCCCAAGAGTGAAACGAATATTTTTATCTCGCTCGTCATCTTAGTGGCTGCGATGCAGCTGATCATTGTCATCATCACGTGTGTCAGGGGAATTCGTTTCTTGCCCCAACCCTGCCGTGAGGTGAGGTACTTACACACCTACTTAAATAATGCATAGCAGTTTATTTACTACAAACATAAGCCAAATCATTAGTAATCACTACACAATACATATTATTATTACGAAATCATAATAACTTTGTAGAGTGGCGGCTGGCACTTAATAATCGGTATCATTGCCACAGCGGCATGTCTCATCGAACTGCTTTCAAGAATTGATATCAATAAGGAATACAGCAGATACAAGAAATTTGACGGGTCGACGGATCCGAACGAACAAATTGGTGGACGAATGCTAGCTTCCTGTGGGAGTGATGGTGGCGTCTATGAAACTAAACTTGGATCTGACTTGACCAAAAAAAGGGATGAACTGTATGTTTGTCAGCGCTGGTATTTTTTCATTGTTGTTATTGTGAGTTTTTAGAAACCTTTGCTCTTTGTCTTTACTATACAATTTAATTTTATTGTAAACTATTCTACATGGAGCAGAGCGCTTAAATGTTTGCCAGGTGGGAAGCCACAATATCAAGCCGTAATATCAACAAACACAATTTGGTTTGTTGATATTACGCGTGCATTTTGGTGTGTAGATTCAACACACACAAAAGATTTCCAAGTGTAGCAACCCATTACTCTTTACACAACCATCAAGATACCAACTAAAAGTATTACAAAAGTAAAGTATGACCAGTTAAATTGTTTTTACTTTTAGGTCTTGGAGTTCATAAATGCTATTTTGTGTTACGTTGTCGCTTTGTTACTTTGCCGTTTCTGGAAGAAAAACACGGAAAAAGCAGACGCAGAAAGTCTCGAAAGAGAACAAGAAGAAGGAAATGATGCTGAGTCGAATCAGGAGTCTCAAGATGACGGTGGTCGAAGTGACCCCGATCATAAATCAGGCCCGAAGAAGCCAGCTGGGGCACCGCTCAAAGATGAAAACTCGAATCCAGTCACCAACGATGGGAGTCAACAGCCAGCAGTTAAACCTAGGGGGCGTCAATTAGATCGAAACAAATCTAAGCCCGAAAAACCTAAACCTGGGGAAAAATCAAAAGACAAGGATAAACCGAAAGAAAAGAATAAAAGTGAAAAAGAGAAGAGCAAAACCCCCAAAAAAGAGAAGAAAAGCCCCAAAAAGGATAAAAAAGACAAGAGCAAAAGCCCCAAAAAAGATAAAAAAGACAAGAGCAAAAGCCCCAAAAAAGATAAAAAAGACAAGAGCAAAAGCCCCAAAAAAGATAAAAAGGAGAAGAAAAAAAGCCCTAAAAAGGACAAAAAAGAGAAGAGCAAAAGTCCTAAAAAAGATAAAAAAGAGAAAGAAAAAAGCCCTAAAAAAGAGAAAAGCAAAAGTCCTAAAAAGGATAAAAAAGACAAGAGCAAAAGCCCTAAAAAAGATAAAAAAGATAAGGAAAAAAGCCCTAAAAAAGATAAAAAAGATAAGGAAAAAAGCCCTAAAAAGGATAAAAATAGCAAAAGCCCTAAAAAATGATACAGAAAATGAAAAAAACAGCAAAAATCCTAAAAATGATAACGAAACTGAAACAGAATAAGAGCAAGCCCTAAAAAGGATTTAGAAAAGAAGGACTAAAGCCATGCAGCAGTTAAAAGCCCCGAAAAAGTAAATCGAGTAGGAATGTTGATAACGAACAAGACTACAATAAAACCGACGATGAGTCAAGCAAACCCGGCGAAAGCAAACAATCTTCAACTAGAAACCCCCAGGGAGTATCCGCAGGAAAACCTTAAAAGTTAATAATATTTGTGTCCCTATTTTTAATTTAATTGTGCTGCGTGTGACGGGAAATGGGAAAGGTAACGTGCATATTACACGGGGAATTTGGCGTATTTTCTCTGTTGGTTCCTGGCGTTCCTGGCGTGACTTCCTTGAATTGTGATATCTGCGAATTTGCAGTCTTCTTGTAAAGTGTGTTCACTTTAATAGAAGATTGAGGTAAACTTCCCGGATTTCTATTAAACACACAAATTAACTTTTATAATATGTATTCGTTTTGGGTGAAAACATATATATTCAGGCTCACATGTAAAGACTATGTAGAGTAAGAAAACTGGCTGCATGTTTTTGAAGTTACAGAGTTGATTTAATTTATTAAATTATTTTTGAATTTGCCATGCAATGATAATTGTGTAAGAATTATTCTTAAGCCGTTATAACAGCTCTTGCGTTTACACGGAACGTTGTTTTTGTTGCTGAGAAAAATATGGTAATTATGGCTAATATAACGGGATTATTACTGCAAGGTACGATGTATGCCAAGGTTTACCAAATTATTAGTTATATTAGTAATTTTCTTCTTGAAGTGATTAAAGTTTCTCCCTTAGTTGGGATTTAAACAATAGCTTTTAATTTTGCTTAGTATTTTTAGTAATACCGCTAAATGTTATGATTCATCACGTGAGTAGTCCATAAATCGAAATGCAGCTGGGTTTTCTTCCCGATACGATTCGAAAGCTCCATTTTCGATTAGGGTCGTCCGATGCCTAGGTATTAGATTAAATAAAGGTTAAAAAATACGTATAAAATGCATGGAATTAACCGGTCAGTGGGGTAAAATAGGTCCGACACCAATACTATTTAAAAAAACACTTTTGAGCAAATGAGATGCCCCTTGGTTTGGATAATTTATCCACTACAATAAAATAGGTGTACCAACATAGCGGATACGTTTGCCACCATAACAGTTTGATGTTATGCTTATAAGTGAGACTTGAAATAATGGTGAAAGAAACATTGGAATTATATATTGGAACTATAATCTTTATGAATCAGGTGAGGAAAATTAGGTGGAGGCACTGCGATTTACACTAAAAGCTGTATACCGTCTGTCTGTTAGATTTAGTACCTTTGTACACCATAATGCAACAGAATTTCAAATAACGTTTCAAATAACCTATCCGACCTTGCTATTTAAATAGAGATATATCTGTGATAGTTGTTGTATGTATCTATCTTCCACCTTCTAGTACTAGTCAAATTCAGACCAAATGATAAAATGCAGTACTAGATATTTATGAAAAAGTGAAACTAAAATAAGTCAACCCAGGTTACCTAACTGTAGATTTCAATCGTTGGGGTAAAGGACTAAAATTGGCAAATATAGGACAATTGAGGCAAATTGTTAAATTTAAAACTTACTTTGAAAATTTCGATGTACCTATATTATTATTATTATAGGGTTTTTATTCATTTTTCCAATTCATGGCACATACACATAGATAGCACAAAGAGATGCATTG
>JAQFZC010007423.1:0-11237 GCA_034695205.1 Dicyrtoma fusca | reverse complement strand
AAAAAGTGTTATTTACTAGTTTTGACCGTTTTGAAAAAGTGTTGTTTACTAGTTTTGACCGTTTTGAAAAAGTGTTAATTACTAGTTTTGACCGTTTTGGAAAAGTGTTATTTATCAGTTTTGGCCGTTTTGAAAAAGTGTTATTTACTAGTTTTGACCGTTTTGAAAAACGTTATTTACTAATAGTGACCGTTTTGAAAAAGCTAATTTATAGAATTAAACACTTTTGTAGAGCATTCTTTCCATTGTTCTCCATTTCCGAATAGGTTAACCTATTCATGAAGAACAAATCACATTGCTTATGTATTTTGGTATTTTAATTTTTCGTTTCAAAAACAGTTGCCCGTACAATTTACGCCGTTTCATAAAGAGCTTTTAGTACTTACAGTTTCAAAATTTTACCAAATGTGGATTTGTATTTTTAGAATGGATAAAAAACACAATATTAGCGTTTACAAAAAAGTAGAAGAATTAATGTCAAGACCTGTTATAAGTCCTTAAGACCTACAGAGTAATGACTGACATGCCCCTAGAACCTGGGCCCATTGCCTAGCATGTGTCAAGTGAAAGCATGGGAGGGTTTAGTGAAGGGAAGGAAGGCACGGGGTAGTTTATGACTCGCAACTTGTTTCTGACATGAAGACACTCACGTTCACACGTAACGAATAGAATGGAATGAAAAATGGTTATAGACAGCCACCCAGCTATATGTATATATCAAGAAACAAAGTGCAAAGTGCATAGGCAGTTACATGATCCAATCTCAATCCAAACATTTGCAAGTGTACATAGGTACCTAACATGTACATTGAAACAAGCAGAAATCGGATGGAAATGTTGAGATTTTTCAAAATGTGAATCTGTCTGAGGCGAAGGTGTGCATTAGGAATTTATTTGACTAACCTTATGGCGGGGTTTCGAGTCTATAGTGGGACATAATATAAGAATAAATTTTCAACTACGCTTCAGTGGAACTGAAAATTGAAGGGATTCTTGACTACGTACATAGACAGTAGACGGGCCTTTTGGGTGCTACAGATACTTTATCAGTCCGCCTTGGTTTTTCCCTTTGGCTTTGGTTTTGATGGTTGACGTAGTCTCTATACCTATGTACATAGTGAGCTGAGTCAATCCAATGGAATCCAGGTGCATGTTGTGTACTCAATCGTTTTATTTCTTTTTCTTTATCTCATTTGGAGGTTCTGCATGCATGAGTGCATCCTTGGAGTGATAAAGATAAAAAGTTGGGAAGAGGACAGGAAGGGAGGTTACAGCACGTTCCTAAGCCAAAGCCGCTGCTGGTGTGAGATTCAAAGATAAATGCTATAGCGTCTGTTTGAAGGCTGTATGTATGCATGCATTTTATAGACGTATCTCTGTGCTATACTACTCTATAGGTATACATAGATGTATCATTGTAGCTGCCTAAGCAAAAACAAATTGACAATACATACATATCTAAGAAGGCTACAGATCAGCATTTATTGAAACAGTTTGAGTTCATTGAGTTCACGTTGACGTTTTCATTGAATTGGGAGTGGGACGTGATGTGGGACTGGGGGCTTTTCAATTATTGTGTCACAGAAAAACTGAAAGGAAATATTAGTTTCTGGTAATTATGAGTAAGTAGTTAGAATGTTTTGCACTTTTTAAACATCTGGCAAAAAATGTTAATATTTTGTGCATCTTTTAGAGAATATTAAAGTTGCAAAAACAGTTTTCTTTTTGAACGCGTGTAAATGTAAAATTTTTTACTATAAAAACATCAAAATCACTTTTTGTATTTTTAAGAAACAACCAAATGCCGTTTTGCACTTTTTAAAGCAAGAAAAATATATTTTGCACTTTTTACAACACCGAAATTATGCTAATAAACAATTCTTGTGGAAACCTTAAAAAACGTTTTGCACTTTTTAAAAACATTAAAAACATTTTGGCTTGTTGAAAACGTGTAAATGTTTTGAATGTTTTGAATGCTCAAAAAGCAAAGCAAAAATATTTTGTATTCTTTGAAAACATCAAAACGCTTTACCGTTGCGTTGCACAAACATTCATATAACCTTTTCACATTTTTGAAAACCAAGTAAATTACACCTAAATTATCTTTTAAACAAAATTTTAAACAGCATTTGTTGTGCTATTATAATTTTGGATTTTCTGAAAGTGTAAAACATTACGTTACGTTCCTGTAGACCTATGTACTCCTGTTTCAAATTTAACGCTGTGCCTTGTTTAAAATGTGTAGTGACCTGCTACGGATAATAGTTTTACATAATATTTGCATGCGCCGTTGAATGCTTACAATCCACCTGCATCTTCAGATTCGATAGATTCGATAGATTCAAGATTCTTAGATATTCCCTGACAATGACATCTGCCACTACCTACAATTCTTTATTTTGTGCTCCCTCCTTCAAGTCTCAAATGGCTCCCACTACTAATGACGATTTGGGGAGTGAAAGTTGAAGACTCGGAGATGTTGAAAGGGTGGATGGTGGTGAATTATTTTTAAATTGAGAATTCCTACACGAATCGCTCACAGTCAGTGATTGAAGCCTTAAATGACGTCAGCAAGGGGCGCCCATTACCATCATGAAGAAGGGAGCATTGTGATTGTGATTGTGAAAATACGCAATTTAAATTTCTTTACAAGCAAACAATTATGAATGAAATGAGTTCCATGGTGTATTTGTCTTTGTATTTGTGCTGTACTATCTGCAGGAAACAATATTTGGTTAAACTAAAGAATTCCCATCAGTTTCTTTCATCTACAGCTCAGCGGGGAGAAAAGACGGGAGAAAGGAATGTAATTTCATTTTATAATATCAATTCGATGAGTTTTTTCTCTTAAGCTCCTCTCAAGATCAGGATGAACAGAAAGAAAAGAGGCACGTAGATGGCTGATAGTTATCCTGAATGACATGTAGTTAACCGTTTGGCGAGAAGTAAAGAGGTGAAGATGCCAAAACCAAAATATTTACTTTCCCCACAGCATCAGCATCAGAACCAGAAAACAGAATACAGAACCAAGAAAGGATCGCCCACATATTCCGCTCCAAATTTACAAAAAGTTGAAAATGAAAACTCAAAACAATTCAATTCATTAAAATGGTCAAAACAATTTCCAATCATTTAAAAGTGAAAATGTCCATTTAAAAAAATGCCTTTATATAAAATTACTTGACTTGTTTATACTGAATAAATAGACAACCTTTTCGAAACGAAACTATATCTCGGTTTACCTCTTTTTGACAAGTGTAATTTCCAGTTTTAAACCTCTTCCAAAACTTCTGGTTTTGAGCTTTTTGAAAGTGCTAATTTCCAGTTTTATACCTATTTTATAAAGTTGATTTCTAATTTTGGCCTTTTTAAGTGTTAATTACTACTTTTAAACCTTTTACAAAGGGCCTGTTTTATAGTTTTAACTTTTTTGAAAGTGTTAGTTACTGGTTTTGACCGTCTTTAACATAGTTAGTTTGTAGAACACTTTGTATAGCATTCATTATATTATTTCTCAGCTCCGAATGGGTTAAGACCCATTCGCCCAACATATCTATTCAATCTCGAACAAGTAGAAATTAATTATAAAATTTCGGACCACGGAGATGGCTTTCACCGCTGCGCACTAGCACCTAATTGGCTTTTGAATAACTCTTGCACGAAGGTGAAAAGAATGCAGGGGAACTTTGTATACGTAATGTATGGATGACCCCCAGGGCAGGAAGGTAAAAACACGGAAGTGTCTGCGGCGATTAAATTATGGGATTAGTGAGAATGCTGGCTGAGCGAGTACTTTTATTTTTGCTTTCACTTTCACCTATCACCCTCGCAGTATCCTAGTGCTGCTCTACCTACAAAATTTATTTGGATACCCGGGTGCATCTTGACTGCATTTCTAGTGAAAGTAAGAGAAAGATGGGCTGGCTGGTTGGTTGTTGGGAGAAAAGGAAATTGTGTTGTGCGGACGGAGTGACAGTGAAGACGGGTATTAATGCTCATTTGAGAACTAAACTTCTGTTTCTTATCCACACTTTATATTTCTTTCTCTGGTTTCTTGTTGCGCCGTCTGCTCAGATCCGTTCAATCCCTTCTCGAGCATGTAACCTACTTTGTGTCCCTGGAGACCCGAGAGCATCTTATCAAGAAGGAGAGAGTGGCACGGGAAATCTGAATAGATTCATTTACACTTTCCCCGCACACATACTTCCATGGAACTTGATTGATATTTTCCTATTTCCCTGTCAACAAAAGAAAAACTATATCCATGAGCATCTGCATAGTGCTCCATCGCACTAGTACATAGATTATTTATTTTTATGCCTCTCAACTCTATCTTTCAAAGTTGCATCAGAGATGGGTAAAGATGGGAAGTGGTACTGTCGAATCGCTTCCGAGAGAGTGCTTTGGGGATGGAGGAAGCAAACAGTCGCTAGTCCTTTGCATAGTGGATATTTTAACAAGGGTTGTGTGATAAGTTGAAAAATTGTCTAAATTAATTTTTGTCATACAACATACAAGCTTACAAGTTGTCAGATTTTTAGATCGGATTAGGTTTTACGCTTTTCGAAAAAGTCTAATAATCTTTATAGTTTTTGAGAAAGATATACCTATAAGGTTTTGGACTGTTTTGAAAACGTCTAACTACCACATTTAGCAGATTTTGAAAAAGATATACCTATTAGGTTTTGGTTTGTTTTGAAAAAGTCTAATTATCACATTTAGCAGCTTTTGAAAAAGATATACCTAATAGGTTTTGGTTTGTTTTGAAAAAGTCTAATTACCACATTTAGCAGTTTTTGAAAAAGAGAAAGCAGGTTTTTCGCTTTTCTAGAAAGCACGCTTATCATATAGCGATTTTTTGAATACTTGCAAATAATAAAACCTTGTTTGAACTTTTCAAAAAGGTGTAAATAATAGTATTTTGCCCTTTATAAAACACGCTGTCATTTTCGGTTCTTTTTTACGTACAAAATACTCTTGTTTGCACTTTATAGAATATGAATTACGTTCATATTTGAGGTTTTACCCTTTTCAAAAGATGTGTTCTAATCCAAGTAGAATGACGTAACAAATGTGTGAACCCTGGGAAGATCAATGTAACGCAGTAGTAACGAGGTATAAACTGTATAAGATTATCGTTGGATGTTTCGGTGCTCGCTATTCAGATACCATACTAGTTGTTTATTGGTCCCTACATGTGTGTAAAATGCATGTTGTGCCTTGAATGGAGCCATAGAGGACACTTTACAATGAAGGAGGTGCCTTGCCTTGGGTACGTGGGCCATGCTAAAAGGTTCGACAGTACTTTATCACTTACTAATCAATTTCTCCTCAAGTTCTCAGCATAAATATTTATGTAACAGAGGCGCGCTGGAGCCTCGACAAAGGAATGCGAGTGTAAGATATGATTTTTATGTGAGCTCACCCAATCGCACTGGATCACCATCACATGCTCGTCATATCAAGTAAGGGATCTTAATCCTGAGCATTACAAGTCTATCTACCGCCATTTCTTTGTAGAGAGACCATATAGGTGCATATGGCTCTGTGAGTATAGGCACTATAGGCATAGTCAGTACTTTAGTTGGCATAGGTATACTTTCACTCGTAGGGAAAGTTGGAAATAAAATTAAGAATTCAGTTCCAGGACAGAGACTTGTAATACTTGGCTGATAAAATGAAATACATATACGTGTAGAAACTTCCAAGGCGGCCGCGGCCCTATGAGTAGCATGGCGGGGAGTTGAGCTGTTAAAAATGTCTTACCAATAACGTTAAGCGTGACGTGAAGCACAATTGGAGGATGGGACGAGACTTGACATTGGTAATCACCCTGGTCATGACGGTCTACGCTCTTAATTCGGAGCTTCCAGTTATTCGGCTGCTCAAAATTTATACTGAGTCGTCCATCACCACTGTACGTATGTAGACCTGCAAGGCCAGCCAAATCAAAAACAATCAAAATTAGTCGGTTTCCCATTTTAATCCGTCCCTCACAATACTCATCAAATAATCATCAAATATCTTTTTCCATTTGTAATTTGCTAGTCAACATAATTACTCTACAATGCAAAATGTTCCATCTATTAACAATACCTTCATCAATTACCTTAAATATCTGATTACAATCATGCTACAAAGGTTGAAAATCCATATTTTTGAATGAAGCTTTTAAAGCAAAATCCGTATTTTTGAAAGATGCTTTTAAAGCAAAATCCATATTTTTGAAAGATTTGTTTAAAGCAAAATCCATATTTTTGAAAGATGCGTTTAAAGCAAAATCCATATTTTTGAAACTTGGAATTAAAGCAAAATCTGTTTTTTAAAAAGTATATTTAAAAATTGACACGATTAAAACATGTTTTTGCAGAAAACGTTGATTTTAAAAAGTGTCCTAATAAGCAAAATCGACATTTTCGAAACAATTTTTTAATATTCATTGAAAAATTTGATTCGATTTCAAAAAGTTTGTTTGTTCGGATGATTATTTTATAAGCATGCATGAGCAGCAAAATTATAGTTTACAAAACTTTTGTTTCTAGATATCAACATTTTGAAAACATGCTTCTGATGTAGAAGGATACAGGGTATGCTTCTTTGTGAAGAACGTGACCTTTTGTGAAATGTTTTCTTGGGCAAATGTGAGTTTGAATTGGCAATGAAACAATAAGGCTTCATTCCCTTTTAGCCATATTCTTTACAGCATAGTTTCCTAAAGTTGCGCACTTTCCCTTTACGTCCCAAGTAGTTGGAGAAAGTAATGACTTAACTCTGACTTTCACCTTTCTACGCGAGAATACCAATAAGCGGTCTACTTTTTAAACTTGATCAACTTCACAAAGCAATTTTCCTGGAAAAAAGTACCTTCAGATACATAGTTTTAAATTATAACAAAAATTAATACAAAACAAGTTAGTCTCGACAGTGTGCTGTCCCAGGCCAGACTAAATGCTGTGCTGAAAACTTATTATGCAATTTCAATGTAGTTATACAACCAGGAAACAAATATAATTTTGTCAGAAATGCATGAAATAAATAATAACTGGCTTCAAATCAACAATCTAATGCCTCACAATGATTAATAGCTCGCAACACATGCATGTAAAGAAAGGCTACTAATTAATTTTTAATGACATTTTTGCTCTGATGAGCGTCTAGAAACACATCATGCTTCTCTAATTATGTAATCAATCATACAATTGTTTGCTTTCTCTTTCTCTTTCTTGTATTTTTTTCATTTCTTTTTCATTGAAAATAAGGGACTTGCTGTGTCATTGTCCTTTGTGAGGAGCTGTAAATGGTAAATACATACATGAATGGCAAATGGTTCGTCGACTTTCACTTAACCGTCAAAGTCAAGACAAATTAATGATCTTTTTTTGTCTTTTATTTTAAGAACTGGTAGAACTGAGAATTAAAGCTGAGCATGCTCTCTTGAATTGAATTCAAGTCCCAATGCAATAGAGGTCGATATTGTTGATATAAGTGAGACAGTTTAAATCCTTAAGATTAATCAAAAATAAATTAATCTTGAAATGATATGTACAATGATTTTTTAAGTCTGTTTTTTCTTTGACGACGGAGTGTGCCAGTCCATGAAAAAGTCTTGTCTTTTTCCCTCCAATGCTTGATTGCTATGAGAGGGAAAGAAATTAAGAGTGCACTTCACTCCGTCAACTTTAAGTTGTACGTCCTCGGCTCACAATTAATGACTCGACTCAATGTTCTCGTAAAAAAATTAATGACTAGCAACTTCATTAGGAGTGTTTCTTTCCTGTTTTTCCAAAGAACTCCAATTCAATCCCTTTCTCTATTATTTAACTTTCTCCTTGTCTTTCTTTCGGAGTTGTATAGCTTTTACACAATGGTATGCCTTTACGGGTTTCAGCGTAGATTTGATGTATAAGTAAGCCCATATATGTACATACATATGCGTCGCTTAAGAGCCAAAATGAGAAATATCATATGTGTAACTTCTTAAGGAAAAGCTAAGTGCATAGTATTTTGTAAAAACACGAGGTGAAAGTTCGCGCTTATGGGTATTCTAAGCTCTTTCAGGATAAACATGATACGGAAATTTTTAAGCAAGTAAATAAGTGTGGTTTCTTAATTCTTTGAGTTTTTTTAAGACACGTTAATTCATTCTTACAATAGTTTTGATTTTGAGAAAAGACATTTGCAGTTTTAAAAGTAAACTGTAAATAATTCTGACTTTTTTCTATTTCAAAGCATACACGTAAATTATATTGCTCATTTTTAAAAGTGCGTTATAAAATTGTACTCCCTGTTCGGAAGTGTGTAAATGCAGCATTTTTCATCTTTTCGAATACATTTAAATAGGTTTTGCGTCTTTTCAAAAGCTTTTCAATACGGTTGCATCCTTTCAAAAACGCGCAAGTAACTTATGTACGAAACTTTCCGAATCATGAAATTAGAATATTTTTTGACTTTTGAAAACGAGTAAATGAGTGTTTAAACCCATTTGAAAAAGCCACATTTATGGCACTATTTAGAAATTTTTCAAAACCCAAAATGCTTGTGTTAATTTGTTTCACTGTCTTTGCAATATTATTATTTTATTCGGATTTCAAATAAAATACGATATGCGTCATTTTGCTCCTTAACTCATGATATGCCCACATGCTCTTACTTTTAATTTTGTGTTGTGTTCGAAATGGTGGGGGAAAGAAGGTCTTTTCTTTCAACAACAAGTAACTAACGTAGATAAAGATTTCACCCATTTCCTCTCTTTCACTTCGTGTATCCATCCATCTTTGTATGAGGGAGAGCTCACAAATTACGATCGCAAAAGTAGGCATGAAATGTGTGATCAGTAATTGAAGTGATGTAAGCTTTTCAATCATATTTTAATTAATTGTAAGTGTTAAAAAAAATGAATGTAGAGGGGGAGAAAGTTTAAAATTCTGGACGGGGCCAAAGGAATTAGTGGACGGCCCCTAAGACCTGACGACACAGTGTGTGGGGCTGAGAACGAGAACAAACAAGACGTCAACTTTTAATTGCATTCAATCCATACAAAAGTGAAAGCGAAGTAAATTGTGAAAGAAGCTGAAGGAAGTACTGCAATGCACTCGCACTCTTGTCTATTACAATCAAAGAAATAGACGTAAAAACAGCATATCGTGGATGTAAATGTAAAGGGTGACTGCCCAGTTCCCCTTGTCAAATTGCCCTTTCCCTGTTCCCCTTGGCCAATTGACCTTGTGCCTCATTTCCCTTATTGCTATTGCCCTTATGCCATATTCCCCTTATGCACTATAGCCCTTGTGTCACATTCCCCTTGTGCACTATAGCCCTTGTGTCACATTCCCCTTGTGCACTATTGCCCTTGTGTCACATTCCCCTTATGCTCTTTTCCCCTCGGCATAGTTCCCCTTTTCACAATATTGCCCTCTGAACTATTCCCCGTATGCACATTCCCCTTACAAGTTATGCCTATGCTATCGCACAGAATATTCGAGGAATTTCTTTAACCGTGTAAACAACACCTACATATTATAAAATCGCTGTAATTATTTATTACATAAAACAGCAAAGCCAAGAACGAAATTAATGTAATGTTTTTGCATATTCTTTTAATTCGTGAATAGCATTTCGTCGAGGAGTTTCAAGGGAGTTCGGGAATTGTGTGTGACGGTGTAGTTCATAAATGACAGAATCGCTAGGGAACGCGTGAATCCTAGCTTAGCATTTAAATCTGTTTTTTCGTTCCGAACACTGCCAAATATTCTTGTCGTTCAATCCAATGCTGTCAAAATGAAAAGTAAATCCATTCCATGTGGCCATTTTGATCCCCTTTTCACTCCACGTTCTTTGAATATGAAGTTCGTCTTTCTCAGCCTTAATATAAAAAAGATTTTGCTGTAGTAATTACTATAATATTTTAAAATAGATAAAGTTCCACCGTACACTACAAAGCCTTTATTGATTTACAATTTTGTGGCTTTCTTGTGATCAATTTGTGCGCAATGCTTTCGATAATATATTTTACGTAGATATAAATTGACACAACGCGTATTTATAGCTATAGGTATATGAAATATAATTATTTGATATTACCATGTTAGCTGCGGGTATATTTCGTCTTACGAGCGCACTTTCAGTACCAGAAATCCTAGAAAAGTTTTAGGTTTTGCACCACGATTTGAAGAACTTAAATGCACGAGTTTTTTCCTTAAAGCTGTACTTAAAACTGACAGCAGGTAAAATTCAGTGCTGGGATGGGAGGCAGTTATCACCAAGAATTTATTTTTATCATAATATGTCATTTGGCTACTGCTCATTAATCTGCATATTCTAATTTAAGCGCTTAAGCACCATTCGAATATCTTGAAAGCTCAGTCGTAAATCCTTATGTATACACGCATTTATATGTCTTAGCCTAACAAAAACTATACTAAGGTTAATATTTACGTTATTTTATTTTAATATAATAAACACAATATTACAGACGGTGCTTTTTGTACGTCAAAAGGAATTCCTCGAATATTCTGTGCGATAGCATAGGCATAACTTGTAAGGGGAATGCGCATAAGGGAAATAGTTCAGAGGGCAATAGTGTGAAAAGGGGAACTATGCCGAGGGGAAAAGAGCATAAGGACAATAGTGCACAAGGGGAATGTGACACAAGGGCAATAGTGCATATGGGGAATATGGCATAAGGGTAATAGCAATAAGGGGAATAAGGCACAAGGGCAATTGGCCAAGGGGAACAGGGAAAGGGCAATTTGACAAGGGGAACTGGGGTAAGACCAATGTAAAGTGCTCCAAGTCGAATCATCGAACATCCATTTGTTGTAATTTTAAAATCATTGGTTTTTGGACACTTGGCTTTTACATCTGCGATATTGTAGCTCTGTGGGCGTACAATGGACATTGTACAATGGAAATTCGCTAAATAGCCATAAAGTTAGTCTAGAGTTGTGTGAACATGCTGAAGTAACCCTTTGGTCGTAATAAGCAACAAAAGGCAGGATGCATGTTTTCTTGAGAAATCCACAGAGCATAACACCAGCTGAACTTTCTTTTCCATCCTTCCTCACCTTTTGTTCACAAACTAAGGGAAGGCAAGTTAATTTTGTAAAATACAGTCGTAACACAAGTAGCTGTAGAATTAACTAATATAATGCTAGGTGTTATTTGCAACACAGTATTACGCCAGAATGTCAATGCTCGTATGATTCCGATGGAGTTCTCCCTCGCCTATTCATTCAACG
>JAQFZC010007422.1:0-11237 GCA_034695205.1 Dicyrtoma fusca | reverse complement strand
ATCTACCCTCTCAGGTTTCCTGGAGGTTTAATTCAAAACTTGTCGAAAATTTATCACATTTAGGCACACCTACCCTAGTACAAATAACTAAACACACCTAGTTTTTACTGGTTGATTATTTTGAATCATTCTTTATTAGGTATATAGGTAAACTCCACCAAATCTCATGAAAAAAGGATGCGCTTTTCGCTTTCGTTTGGACCGCATTTAAGCCACTTTGATACGTACTTACGTAAATACTAAACACTAGATGTGAAATGGTTTCCAAATTCCAAATGAAAAATGCAACCTTCCTTTTTCAATGAGATTTGGTAGAGTGTTACGTACTAATAAAGGTAATTACGTCAACAAACAGTCACAGTCAACAGTTCACCTGTAGACAATACAAATAATTAAAAATCATGTCCAAACCAAACAGAAACACCAAACGACAAATGACAGACCACAGGCAGTCATTAGGTACTTAGATTTTAACTCGATAGTAATATTACACTCTGCCTACCCAATAATGCGGAAAGCAGAAGAGTACCTAGTAGATAAAAGCATATTATTATGTTAATGACTATTACACGGTCAAGTAAGTCAAACCGTCACTGAATGGTTAAGTTAGTTTCTACAAATTACATACAAACAAGTAAACAATAACGCCTGAATGGTGAACATTTGCTTGTTTACTATTTAATTACTTAAATACTCTAAGTACAGTCTACACAATCATTTTACTTTACGATTCCAATGATTATGTTTTGTTTGCCTTACAAAACTTTCAAATACTAGCAACTAGCAACTAGCTCTGCTAATATAAAGCTGCTATTTCAACGTATTGTAAAGCCACATACGCCACAGCCAGCACAGGAACGATGCTAAGATTTGGATGAATGATGCAAAGATGAAGAATGCAGAAGAAGATGAGATGATGAGGAGAAGATGAGAGACGTAAGTACAGCCAAATGGGATAAAAGAAGATCAACTTGCATTCACTCTATAATGCAACTTGCAGCTCAGGTACATATCTGATTTCTGATGTTTGTATTTTTCTCGTGTAAATAAATTGTAAACGTGAGCGAGCGTAAAAAGGATTTGTAAAAGTTGTACGACAAGAAGTTCCGGCGCTCAGATCCAAACCCCGCCTTCACAATCCTTACGAATGGCACACTTTCGTCCCAGCCAATCAACGGGCCCAGAGACGCCTCCGTTACATTTCATGCACTTCGAGCCTTTAAAGAATTACGTCAACTCTTTTTAAAATGCTAAAATGTCTATTTACACTTTTTTAAACTTGAATTATACCTTTTTCAATTTTTCCCAGCACATTTCTACACTAAGTTTTATTGCACTTCCACTTTTTAAAAATTTGCTGTTATGTACTTGAGTTTTTTCTAAACATTCTTCGAACCCGGATCATATTTGGAAGGCCCCTTCCACTAGACTGGGGCAAGTGGTGTCGTCTGCAAAAAGGCAAAACACGGAATTACCAATGCCGAACTGTAAACGTAATAATTATGTACATGGTATGTATGTACCTACGGTAAATACGTAAATACAAAAAAACTCTTTTTCTCTCGCTCCCTCCACTCGCGCCTTTCGAGTCTGAACGAATCTGTAGGAAATCCGTTTAAGTGCAGCTTGGCTTTACTTCTGAAATCTCGTAACGTTTTGCGTAATAAAGTGTAATAAAGAGATTTTAGAATTACGGATTCGGTGCTCTAGTTTGCTTGCTTTTAGATCTCTCAGCATAAATTCCATCCCTAGAGGCCAGCTGTATATCTTACTTTTCCTTACAAGGATATATTTATTATACCAGTGTCTTTCTTATAGCATTAAAGTATGAGCTCACTCACGGCACGGCAGCTCACACACACACACACACTCACGCTCATTTAGAACGCAAACGCTTGACGCTCACGTAGTCACTGGGTATGGGAGGCAGGCATAACTTATGTCTGGCCAATTAATGTACAACCCCCTTGATTGTTGTTTGAAAATCGCTACTAAAATTCTGCTTTCATTAAGTCCGTTGTAGTTATAGTGCCTTACCATTGTGAATAGAATTTAAATTGCAAATAGTATTTTACAATTCAAAATTAACTATAACTCAGGTTGTGAATAGGTACCCCGAAATTATAGTTTTACTTAAAATGCATAGAATTGTAAATTGCAATTAAGTACAATACAATATGCAATTAGATTTTCAAAAAGTTTAAAACGACCTTTCAAAACTTTTCACAAAAAAAAACAAACAAAAGGACGCTTTACGTTTCAAAAGTGCAAAAATGCTTTTTAATGATTATTGAAAAAACGTTTCAAAACAAGGCAGTGAATGACCGTTTGATATTTTTCAAAAAGACTAACAAAAGGAAAACTTACACGTTTAAAAAAAATGACCTAATAGCATTTTTCAAACAAAAACAAACACACAAAAAGGCAATTTACGCCCTTCAAAGGAAGGCAAATTGACCTTTTAAATGTTTTTAAAAAATTAAAGGACGCTGTGAATTTCAAAGCGTGTAAAAGGACCTTTTAACGTTTATTTTTAAAAATAAAGGGTTTACACGTTTCAAAAACTAAAGGCAAATGACCTTTTAACGTTTTAAAAAAAAAGGCAACTTGCACGCTTCAAAAAAGGCAAAACGGCCTTTTAACGTTCTTCAAAAATTAAAGGCAAATGACCTTTTAACGTTTTAAAAAAAAAGGCAACTTAATTACACGCTTCAAAAATGCAAAACGGCCGTTTAACGTTTTTCAAAAAAAAAAAGCAAAAGGGCAACGATTTACGCTTTTCAAGAAAAGTAAAATGACCTAAAGAGGGTGTTTTGAAAAAGTTCTAAACGCATTTTAACCTTTCCCAATTAAAATTGTACCTTGTACAAATACAAAATTATGGTTGTATGTTGCATTCTTGCATAATAATACTCAGACCAATTTTACGATTTGAACTGTATTCACGGTAATGATTATAAATTTACCAAACCTACACAATAAAAAATTAAATGTATACTGTTCACAATTTTACAGCTCTAGTCCGTGACCAGTTGAAGTAATATATGCGGAATTTCCTATGGATATATATATATATACACGGACGGGCTATAATGGGAGATGGGAGAATGGGAATGGGACTGTCACAACATAAAGTACGGTACGCGGTGAAAGCGGTGGCAGTGGCCAGTGTTTCTAGTCAGTCACAGGTATACAGAAACTCTTTAGCGTACCGTACGCAAGAATTGACGACCCACCGTGTGTTATTATTGAGCCTCAAGAGATGTGTTTCTGTTTCTACAGTAGATCAGCTTGTCTGGCTTGGATTTGGATTGGACTTGAGCATTGTGCTGGCTTGAACTGTATTACAAATTTTTCCTTCAGTTTCATCTTCGTCACTGGTACTGCTGGTGGTGGCTTTATAGTATAGTGTGAGAGGAGAGCGAGCGAGTGATAGACGGAGTAATAATTTGCATTTAATATTAAACGAAAGATAAGTAGAATAACATCTATCTTTACTCTTTACCCGTCACTTATAGTTGGGAGTTGATAATAAAACTATCAGATTCAGATCCCAGTTACTATCTTCGTCCTTTTAACTATCATCATTAAATCCAAAACAAAAATCCATCAGCTGTACTTGTACAGACACTGTGACTGTACTGTACGGGCCAACAGAAGCTCTAGATTCTCGTATTACTTGATTTCGCTTCGTTACACGTTTAATATAAACACACTGCTCAGTTTGTCTATTTCTCTTGTCTATCCGTGATCTCTTGAACAGATTACAATTAACAATATTCCAATTATTTTGCAAAGAGAAGTCAGTTTTTACTTGTAAAGTATCATCAAGCTCTAGGTGATAGGAAGAGGACTTTGGAGAATCTATTTGAAAAACAGACGTTTTTTTCTCATCTGTTCCATCTCCGTCTCCGTCATCCGTATTATAAATGCATTCTTAGAAATTCAGCTGTTGACGCGTTGTTGACTGTACACTATCTCTTTGTAATTTGTATAATTATTATTATTGATTTGTGAAGGGAGGTTTTCGAAAAAGTTGGAGGTTATACATTTGACATTATAGATTGATGATTGATTGATTGTTGTTTTTTGTTTTAAAGAATCCGATATTCGTCATCCATAGTTTGTCTAGTGTGTGCAGTTTTGGCGTTGGCACTTCGGCAGTCTATCTCTATCTACGCTGGTGTTTGAAATTTCCTGTGAAAGTGGAGTAAATCCTATTTTCGGGGGGGAAAAGCAGGCGACTGGGTATTAAGGGTCAAGGCTGGAATTTGGGAGGCTAAGGGCAGTCAGAGTTGAAAGTAGTCGTATTGATTGTAATAATTGTAAGGTTGAAGATTGTGGATGAGGATTCTGGATTGATTTGTTGGGAAGTTTATAAATCTGTAATGAATTCCAAGCATTTTCTGGATTAAGATTGAGAATTTGTATTGTACTTACTAACTGAGTAATAATGGGCTCCAAAGTAAAAAATCGTGATTACTATGTATTGAAGAATTGTTTTAAGAAGGTGAATTTAGTCTGGTGGAGTACTTGATAGTTAGTTTCTAAGATTTTTTGTTGTGATCGTTAGATTTTATTTAGGTAAGGACAGTTATAGATAGGTAGGGTTCCATAATTTTCTGTCAGTGGCATTTGATTCAGTAAAATTTGAGCCAAAATTACGGGACGTAAGAAGCAACGTTGGGACACGATGGTAAGAGTGCCGTAATGATTTATTTTTACAACTAAACTATACTATAAAAATAATGAAAACAAATGTCAGATGAATACAAGAACTTGCCTTGTCATGCTTATGGCTTGATTTGGAGGAAGGCTTTCCGAGGTTCAAATTGTACAGGTTGTTTGTACAAAATTTTGTCTTGTTTTTGTTTTGCAGGGGGATGACCCACCATACTTACAAGTTGGCACAGAAGTCAGTGCCAAATACAAGGGAGCATTTTGTGAGGCCAAGATCCGGAAAGTTGTTCGTGTTGTAAAGTGCAAAGTAAGTCAATTTTCTTGGTTCGGCTGCATAATGTGCAGTGTATTTCACGACTAAAAAGTATTCATTAGCTATTGTAAAATAGGTATGGCTATTAGTCAAAAATAGTATTGACGGGTAAATATCGTCTGCTTAGAGGCAAAGTGAGGTAGTTATATCCACTTGGGACTAACAGCAAAATGACGCATATCCTATGGTAAAAGCGTGGATTTGCCTCACTTTGTTTTTCGTATACCTACCTCATTTTGCATCTTAAAAGACGACATACTAGTTTTACTTTTGTGGAAATGGTCATATCTTATAATATCCTTGTTGGATTTTAATGAACTACGCTTACAATATGTAAGTGATGCTCGCTCTACTGAACATGGATTATGGGATAAAAATCGAACTACAGATTCAAAAGTTATAACGCCCGGCGTTTTAATGGGCACTTATCTAGCCAGGAAACACAATTTACTTGAAACAATAATAATGACATTCCTGACAGTCAGTCGTGAATTGAGCATCAAAAAAATTAAGCCTAATTAAGAGTAAATTAAGAGTTAACATGGATTTTCTTAATACTTACAATTTAAGGCCTAGATAATAAGGTTTGTTTATAATTTGTCTTTTGTTAAGGTTACGTTCAAAGCAGGACTTGGTAGCGCAAATCTATCAGATGATAATATAAAAGGGGAATTGCGCGTAGGGACTGTTGTTGAAGCTAAGCATGCGGATAAGAATCAGTTTGTGGAAGCAACAATCAATAAAATTCAAGACTGTAGTCAGTACACTGTGGTATTTGATGACGGCGATATCACGACACTCCGAAGGTCTGCTTTGTGCTTGAAAAGTGGACGACATTTCAACGAAAGTGAAACTCTGGATCAACTTCCACTAACTCACCCAGAACATTTTAGTAATCCTGTCGTCGGAGGACGGCGGGGAGTAAGGAGAAGAGCGGCAAAGTGAGTATTTTACTACGATCCATCAGAAATAATTGTTACTTCTGTACTTTTTAATCGTTTATGTTCGGAAAGGTAACATGGTGGTATTTCAGACCAGGATGGTTGATTTTTCTAACGTTTTTTTTTTATTGTTTTTCTCTATGTAATATAATCTTCAGCAACGAGGACAATGACAATGAAAGCAGTGAAGATGAAGACTCATCACCAACGAAGAAAGGTCAGAAGAAAACGAATAAGGAAGCAGATCAGGGTAAAGTTGTTTGTGTCGAGTCAACGGACAAGAAGAAAGCTAAAGATAATTGGTTTCCAGCCCTTATTGTTTGTCCGTCTGCACAGGAAACAGTAAAAATTCGCACCAAAGACGAATACTTGGTTCGGTCGTTCAGAGACGGGCGATAGTAAGTTTCTAATTTACCAATTAGTATTTCTCAGTACATTTTTCTGTCATTCGAGTGGCTAAAACTATATCAGTAGAATATTCCATAGTTGATAAAATGTGCCTGGAGTAAATGTCTTGTGTATTTAATAGTTACACTGTACCAAAGAAGGAAATCACTGGCTTTACCAAAGATACTGCCAACAAATCCGAAAATACTTCCAATTTGTTTAAAGCAGGTTTGTGACTTAAAATTAATAACGTGCGCCAAAAACATCATGGAAGTTTAGATGTTATTTGAATTGTATTTTGCCTGTATACTAAGATTTAACGATTTACAATTTGTAGCATGTGAGAAGGCAGTGCAGTTCTTGGAAAAAAATGTTTTGCCGCCGCACTGGGATCGCGATATTCTCTTTGGCCATTCAAATGCAAGTAATAGTGAAGAAGTCATTTCAGACTCAGAGGTAAGATTTTATGTTTTTGTATTACAAACTTGAAATTTTGTTTGATTGAATCGATGCTTATTTGTTCGTTTACACCAAATTGTTATATTGCCATTAATGCTTGCAGTCTGAGGACGACCAACGAGAAAATAAAGATAGGTTTGTAGCACAACTTTTCAAGTTTATGGACGAACGGGGTACACCAATAAACAAAGTCCCAACTGTCTGTGGAAAGGATCTTGATATGTACAAGCTTTACAAAATTGTGACTTCCAAAGGGGGGTATAATAAAGTTACAAATTCCAGCCAATGGAAACCGGTGACAATGAAGATGGGCTATGGCATAATGCCAACGACTTCAACCATCAACCTTGTTAAGCAAGCCTACAAAAAGTAAGATAGAAAATACGCCCATCATTTCTTTATTTTTGTACTAATATTCAGAGAACTGAATTATCTGGGTATTGAAAGTCTTGTTGGTAATTGTACACTGGAAGTTTATATACGTATATGTTTTCTACAGATTTTTGCACAACTTTGAAGAGTTCTACCGTAAATTAGGATGCTCATATTCTTCATTAAGTTCTAAGCCTCCTTCAACCCAAGCCGGCAAATCCCGATCCAACCGGAGCATTTTCCGCGAACGCGAACGGCATGCTTCAAGCTCCGCAGGGAAAAAAGACGAACCTAAAATCGACAAAGAAGAAGATGAAAAAGACAAGAAGTCAGTTACACCAGCACCATCAGGGACAGCAAGTGCTACTCCGTCTGAAATTGATGCAGAAACTGAATCATTAATTGAAGGGGAATCAGCTACTGAAGAACCAAGGAGATCTAGAAGTCGTTTGGAGAGCCGAGGGAAAAAGGATTTTGATGAAATTTCAGAAAAAGCGGACAAACCAAGCGTGGGGAAGAATAAAAGAGGCTCCAAAAAGAAGGAAGCCGCAAACACAAGTACTGTGAGTGCCAGTGAACTAAAAGAAAGAGAACGGGAAGAGGCACAAACCCCAGTCTCAGCCTCTCCAAGTCCTGCTCCCTCAAGCACAGGTGGCAAGCGTGGTAGAGGTAAGTACAAGAAAAGAGACAAGCAGCAGCCGCCGCCGCAGCAACAACAACAACCGCTGCAAGAACCCGAAGAACATGAGAATAGATCCGAGCCAGAAGAATCACACGATCATATTGGGAAGAACGTAAAAATTGACCTTGGGGATAAACTGCAAGTTTACTACGGTCCAAAATCAAAGGGCAATGTAACTTACGAAGCTAAAGTCATTGACGTTGATGAGGCAGGGGTGAAATATCTTGTACATTACACAGGTTGGAACACTAGGTATGACGAGTGGATTGATAGGTATCGAATTGCAAGCTCAGTTAATCAGAAAGATCAAGCTGGCGGGAGTTGTACACCAGATTTAGATTCTATGAGTACAAGTTCTCCTGCTGGATCTATCACTAAATCCACACCGAAAGTTCCAAAAAAGAAAGGTAGACCAGCGGGTGTTGGATCAGGTGGCCCTCCACAAAATTCTTCTGGAGGACCAGCGAAAGGTAAAGTTGGAGCGCGGAAGCGATTGACAAGTGAGTCTGAAAAAACTAAAGGTAGAAGATCACGAAAAAAGTCTGGACAAGAATCCTTTACACAGTCTGGCTCGGAAAGTGAACAAGATCAGGATGTTGGAGATTCCTCAGATTCGGAGGAGAAACAGCGCCTTATTTCTACTCCTCCGAGTTCTGTTAGCTCAACGGCGTCGTCTGCCCGTACATCTAATAAAACTAGCGGCGGGAGGAAGAGAAAGATTATGTTGGTTATTGCTCCAGAAGATGATGATGCGTCTTCTGCGTCAAGTAGCACCACCGAGAGTAGCACCGGAAAAAGTACCAAACCTGACTCCGGACCTCCAGATGAAGGTAACAGCAACCGCGATAATAGTAGTACTTCTGTCGTACTTCCTGGATTCGCTGGAGTCACTGCAAATGAAAATCAGAATCAAGTGATTGATTTGAATAAGATCCGATCGGAAATGAAAGGCTTGGATAAAATGGTCAAAGTTGCCACAAGTGTAGCTGCATCAGTTTCCAGTCATCAGCCGTCTGCCTCCTCGGTACCTAGCATTTCGGTGTCACCAGTACAGTCTTCTACATCTGTATCATCCTTTTCTGCAGTTTCTTCGCCCCTCCCACAGGCTACTGCCACTGCACCAGAAGCCATACCGACGACTTCAGTGCCACCGGTAACTACACTACCATCTCAGCCGTCCCATTCTGCAGGAGCTGACAATGAATTAGATGTGTATGAGTTCCAGGACGACGCCAATGATGCACCCAAACTTAAAATGTTTGCTCCTCGGTCCCCTGATAAAAAAGAAGAATCTTTTTGTATGAAAACTGGAGCTCATAATGAAGGGGAGAAATCGTCTGTTAAAAGCACGGAAGATCTTCCAAAGCAACATGCATCAGGATCGAGTGCTGTTGCCAGTTTGGTTTCGACAGCAAACCCGAGTGTCTCCATCATTGTTCCCAACTCAGTTGTAAATCCTGCGCTACCGTTGTCTGCGGAATCTCCAACTCCAACTTTTAAATCGAGTTCACCAACAGTGTCAGGAAAGGAAGATACGGTTAAATCCAGCAAAGAAATCAAGAAAGATTCTCATGCCAAAGAGAAAGCGAGGAAGGAGAAAGAAGCGAAAGAAAGTTCTAAACTTCCTTCGGCAATTTCGGATTCTTCGACCTCAGTAACACCTACAGTGAAGGGAGGAAAACATTTCTTGCCAGTAAAGCCAAGTCCAAGCATGTCTTCATCCACAGTAACTACTTTTGATCGCTTGTCTCATCAGCATCCAGTAAAAGCATCCATACAAGGGAGCGGAACTAAGGTTCCAGCTGGCAGTGCAGCACCTGTTCTTCAAGCAACAACCATTATTGAAACCAAATCAAATCTGAAAATGCAAAATCCTGTGTTACACATCCCACAACAGCCTCCTAGGCAGAGAGCTGTTATTTCGTCGTACCCACCACCCTTGATTCCTAGCGGAGCAACGAAGGTGGGTGTATTATTGTAATAAATAGTTCATATTCGTGAGGGTGAAAACTTTGCGTTACATTATTTTTTCAAAATGAATCCGTGGGGTATCTATAATTAACTATTTTTTAAGAATTCGGATTATTCCATATTTTGTGTGGTTTATTTATTTTCAGTATATTTTGTAATTGTAACATCATTATTTTTATAAATTAACAGGTCGTGCCAGTACAAATTCAACCACGGTCGAGCACATTGAGCCCACCGATGCCCTCGTTAATTCAGCGTCCTGTCATTCCTTCTCTTGTAGCAAGTTCCACCCCAATTTCAACTAGTGCAATTGCTGGTCTTCCACTTGTGACACCACAGCTTCATCCACAAATTCAGCATTTGCGACCTGTTGCACCTCCTACCAGTACCGTTATCAATATCCCAAGTGTAGTATCCGGAGAGCAGCCTTCTACTATTCAAATTAATGTTTCCAGTGCATCCACCCTCCCTCTGCCACCCACGCCTACCCTTCATCCAGCATCCGCTATTGCCGCTACATGTACACCTGTGAACGCTGTACTCCAGAAATCTAGCGATTCCAAACCAGGCATGCCATTTGCCAATCGGCAACAGGAATTATTTCCCCATTTGGTTCAGCAACATCAACAACAACAGCAACCACATCCACAACCCTTACTCAAGTCAAATTATTTACCATTGCCTAAAATAGCCCCACTTATAAATCCAAACCAAAGCCAAGCAGCCGCAGTTTCGGTTATTACTCCCAACCAGAGCACCAGCACCACCGTAAATGTGAGTGGTACGAACAAAGAGTTGCAGACTAAAAACCCAATATTAAATTTTAATCAAAATCCGCACGGGTTACCAGTCTCATTAGGTGTGATCAGTACACAATCCCCATCTCCGTTTGCAGTAAATCCAATCATTTCCCCCAAGAAATCCCCTGTCAAGCGGAAACAGCCATCTAAAGAAAAAAATCGGACTTTGAATCCCGGAGTAAATCCTTTAAATACTGGTCAGAATTCTGTCATCCAATCTTTGGGCGCCAACTTACCTCCCAAAAAGAAACCACGCAAGGTAATTACCAAAAATATAATCGATATTCATAAGAATGAAGTGGAGCCTGTTGGAGGCCATGTACAAGGGCATGGGCATGGGCCCATGTCTATATCTGTTCCAACAATTGGACCAAATAAAGACGACCATAACAGTGGAGCTGACTCTCCAACGAAGAAGGCCAGAAAGCCTGCTAAGAAGCGAATAAAAATTGATTCGGAGATGGCTCTTGCCAACAGCATTGGTGGGAGCGGTGGTATTATTGGAGTCGGGGATAAGTTACCAAAGCCAGCTAAATCTCCGAAGAAGAAACCGAACAAGATTGATTTCCCAGCTCCTCCACAATTATTACCGTCTAAAAGTTTTACAAAAAGTCAAAGTAATATAAGATATT
>JAQFZC010007421.1:0-11238 GCA_034695205.1 Dicyrtoma fusca | reverse complement strand
GCGTTTTGAACATTTCAAATACAGTTGACTAGGAATGTTTGCATCATTTTCAAATATTCCCAGTGCGCTATGCTCTCCTTTTTTATAGCGTAAGCAAATACAGATAGATTTTTTTGTTGCAATTGTTGAAAACCGGAAAACGCAGCCCACTATTGTTTGCTTTTTTGAAACGGAATTTTGCCACGTTCCAACTTTACAGAGTATAAATACCACACGTTTTGGACTTGGGGCCTACTTATGACCCTTTGCAATTTAATGCAACATTTTGCCCATTAAGAAAGTTGATATGCGACGCTTTATGTAACTAAAACATGCAATTTAAGCCTACAGTTTTAAGGCTTCCATGTGCCCCGAAAATTTCCGTTTATTCTTGTTATAGGAATTGATACTGATAGGAATTTGTTGTAAGTGGGCAGGTATGTAGGTACTGCAATCGAGCAAATAATACGAAAGGAAAATCCTGGCAAGAATGCTTATTAGCTCTTTCCATGACGAAATATGGCACAAAACTAGATGAGAAATTTTGTTCTTTATAGAGACTTATAGACTTAAACATGCAGACAATACAATGCAGAGATGTTTGGACTTAACTACAAACTTGAATCTTAAACTACCACCCCAAATGATGCTTTCTTCTGGTCCTAAACGATATAACTTTACCAGAAACCATACCAAGCTAAAACCCAACAATAAATCATCTGTATTTAGTTTGTTGTGTCAGTTTTAAATCGTATTTCTGTCATTATACTGTTTAAATACTAGTACACATTCTTAAAATACTTTTTTTGATTCAATCCTAAAATTTGTATAAAAAGTTGTAGAATCGTATAAAAAGTCACTCCTGCTTTTAGAATAGTCGAATTATAGAGTGATTTTCCTGAACATGTTAAGAATATGACTGATTTAAATGGCTTCGAGAGTGTGTTGTGTGATATGTGTGTGAGAAGCCGTGTACTCCTAATGATTGTGTGATGTACCGGCCTCCCTAAACAAATATGCAATTAAGGTTGGATTTGGTAATGAATGTGCTTGCTTCTTAGTATTGGTGTAGCTAAAATTGATGTAGTATTTGTATTTAGTATTGATTATTCTTTTTGAATTACTGTAGTTTGTTGGTCCGTCATTGGAATTCAATACATTGTGTACTGAACGACTATACCGTATACCGCAAACTGAAACTGATCCTATTTTTAACAAATGTATAAAATTACATAGCGCTTGATTTGAGAGATAAGTATGGCGTCTACACAGAATTTTGACCACAGCCTCTTTTAGTGTTGGCATCTTATGTAGTCTCTAGGATTGCTTTCTTTGCTACTTTCTCCAGCCTTCTATTTATCATTATCTTAAATAGTACAGTAAAATCTCTCTATATTGGTTCTTCAAAGATCTAGTAATTTGTGCCTCTATAGTGAGACTGCCATTACACCGATATAGTGGTTTCTGGCCCCTATAACACTATAATGTGGGTTTTGCTTAATGTGTTATACTTTGGAATGGAGTTTTAATGAAATATTCTTTACAAAGAAAACGCGACTGGATTTATAACCAAAGTCTAAGTCCGAATACCTTTGTGTTTTACAATGTTCATCAAAAATTCATCCTGATGTTTTACAATAAAATTACAGACTAAACGAGAACTTTTATATTTCTTACTAAAAAAAAGTGTCTATTTTTAACTGCAGTGATACGCTTTTATATGTACAGTATGTAAAAAAAAAAAGATTCACAGTACTATGTATGTATGCATGTTTTTCTTATTTCTTTTTAAAAAAAAATCCTTCTCGAAATAGACGGTGAAATTCTTGAATTGACAGCAGTAATGAGGTGCAGTTTTCATGAGAAAGGATAACACACTTATGATGGTGACAGTCGAATTGACTGCCTCTTCTGTCTCAATGTAGTACTTACCTTGAATTCCTAGAATTTAGATTTTGCTAGCGTTATCAATGCTCCTAGGAGAAGCACAAATGGCACCCAGTGCAGTCATTTCAAGCATTGAGAAGGAAACCCTTTTGCCACATTGTTGGTTCCAGGAAGGAGTTAGGAAAAAATGTACTGTCTGTGAGACACGCCAGGAAAACCATGACGGCATTCGGACAGTGACGGCAACGACGAGACGATGTCTTACAAGGAGGATTTGAGGTAGCTCAAGAAGTATACGCTGCGTGGTCGAAATTGGATCTGGCAGACGAGCGAACATTAGAGCTTACCAGAGGGATTCTAAAAACAAGGATATATTATCGATCCAAAATCCAACTCTTTGTTTTGAAAACAGAGATGCGAGATGCTCAAGTCAGGCCAGTCAGCACAGTCCAGGGCTTTTGATTGAAAAAAGACGGAAAAACATACCGATTACAATATGAAGCTTGTAGCAATCATCGTAGAAAATGCGTAAAATCTAACTTTGATCAACAAATTATCAAATTATATTATTGACCGTTATATGTATATAGAGAGACACAGATTGACACGAGAGGCAACATCCTTGTTTGGAAAAATGTTCTTAACTGTGAACTGAATGGTTCAATGCTAGAAAAAACGGAGCGGAGTATTTTTTGCGTATTTTATTTCGTATTATAAATCCTAGGTTTCTACAATTTGATTTTCGCTTAAATGATCTAATGATAGTCACAAATAAGAATTGATCGCTTGCTAGTAATAATTATTCTTATTTTGCTGTGTACATATACCGTACTACGTAGGTACCTATGTAGGTATTTGCAGATACTCGACAAGAGTGGAGCAATAACACTCCGGTTCCAGTGAAGGGTTCTTGTAAGCTCGGAAAACATACAAGTGAGCGCTTGTACGGCGTAAAAGGAAGGAAGAGATTAGGATTTCCCAACAAACTTTTTTCTAATAGATACGCATTTTAGTCTATATTGCTATTTACATATACATGTACCCATATATACTAACTTGGTTTTAATTGCAATACGGAATTTAATGCTCGCTGCACAAGTGTGCCGTTCAAACTCATTTGTTTGTAGGTGTAGACATAATGCATAAGGCATGTGAGCAGTTAAGCGGAAACGGCATCAATTAAAGGCGAAAGGATGGGTCTGATCCAATAACCATTGAATAATGACACACGTTTGATAAATTTTTGATTGCTTTGTGTACTTTTTGTTAGCTATTAGCGATAGAAACCGAATGGCATTGTTCATTTCTTCAAAATCCGCTAGAAACTTTAATTATAGAGAACCCACACAGATTTTTTTTCTTTCCGCGTTCTCAGTCCCTAGACTCGGCTCAGGCGCCTGAAAACTCCAATCCCAATTGAGGGGTACTAGATTTTTTGACCTCGCCATGATTTCCTCCCCCATTCTTGTGAGGTTTGATTTTGTAGAAACTAATCTAATTCCGACGTATCAAGCATGAAAAATTCAGGGGAAGAAACACATGGAAGGTCCGATGGGGCATTTGTTTACAAGGCCGGAGTTCAAAAGGACAAATTAAGATATTGTACACATATTATATTGGCCAGCATTACAATGTCGAATGTTCCTGGGGTTGAAACAGAAGGCGACCAGCCACCCGTCTTGCTTTTTAGAACCATTGTTGCACTACTGAGTAAACTATAGGAAGATTAAATAGCTTTACCAATGATGTGTATATACAAGAATGTAAATAATGTAGAAATTGCACTTACATATTATGGATTGTTCCTTTGCAGGTGTAATTGTTAAAAAACAAATTAAAAAAAGTGAAAAAATTGATGGAAGAAATCATGCCGCGGGAAATAGATTCAAGTGAAAGCTGCAGTCCAGTCCACGTAACTCGAAGTCCCAGTCCGAAGTCACATAAGGTGTCGCCATTCTCCATCGCAAGTATATTATCATCCTCCTCGCATCCAGCAAGGAATAAGACAAGCAACAATTCCACAGACACCCTCATTTCACATGACGCCAGCATCCTTGCAAGGTAATTCCATCATTTACAGACCCTTCCATTAAGTTTAACAGTACAAAAAATACTAGTCGTAAGCCGCAAAGCAAAATTCGAGCACAGCAATAAACTTCAAATTTTACGAAGCGCAATATTATTTGTATTATTTGTCTGAAATTTGTGTCTTTCTTTTGAAATAAATATATTGAGACTAATGAGTGGCCACTGGCCAGAAACGGGGTCGTAGACGGGATCCATCATCCCCTTTCTATAGCAAATGCGGTAGATATTGTTACTGTAGAGTTTAGTTGCCGAAGGTGCTATCCCTACCTATGTTATGATATTTTTTCCCTCCAGTTGGCTCGCTTACTGTATCGAATTAAGCCCCTCCGGAAAGAGATGAGGGCCCTCCTGCTGGGATATTTTTGCCTCCCATGATTAAATCATTGCGAGCATCTATAGATTCAAAACCAGACAAGAAATAGGGGGTAAACATTTTACAATGTACTACTGTTCGTATGGATAGCAACACGATAGCCCAGCGGTAGGGCTGTATCACTTTTATTTTAGAGTTTTAAACTAACGTCAATAGAGTAAGCATGCATTATAAACTTTCACCGAATTCAAGCTTACTATCTCGGCTGTCCATTGGAGAAATGTCCAACGCCATTATAATTCTTTCCAAGTTAAAAAGTTAAAGACTTGGTTTATAAGGAAAATCGTAGCAGGAAATTAGTACCCGCAAACCCTCTATGAAGATGCAAAACGAAGCAAAATGGTTTACAAAACGTTTTGACATGTTTTTAAAAGTACAATGCTTGCTACAGCATAGATATGCAAAAAATTGGATGGGCATCATTTTGCTTCTTTAACGACGATATGCAGAGCCAAACCTTTGATGAAAACGTGTAGGGTGAAGTGTCAAAGTTGGAGGGTATGAAATGTCCATATAAACGATGAAAAGTAAAAAAAAAAACAACAAAAAAGAAAAAGTAAAAGCAGCGAGCGAAGCCCCTTGTTTTTACAGATAATAAAACCACTCGATAAAATATTATGTAGCTAATAGATTCGTGGCAATATGCCGAGAATTGGTCCTCCGTTCTAATGAGTAATCCCTCATAATAATACAGTTAATAGTGTAATGCGCATACAGGACTTTCATCATATGACTTGGACTGGTTGCTCATGTGCTCAGTAATAATTAATAACAAATAACGTTTGCCTCGTATCGCCAGTGCAGTGGTAACTTCAATGTTACATTAGAGGCTTCCGATTTTTCTATTTTTATGATCAATGTAGTCAAGGATCGACTGAAGTAGGTACTATAGGTACCTACATAGCTCACTAAGGGAAATTAAAGATGAATTAAAAAAAAGAGCTACATATATACATATACACCGATAATCTATGAGCTATGATTCCTTCATTTGTATCCCAAAGTTACCTAACTGAAGAGCACTTCTGTGCCGGGCTATATAGGAATAGGAGCGGGGAAAGAGAAAATTGAGCTGCGGAGCCAATCCTTCCGTGAATGAACTACTTGACTGCATAGCCGAAGAGAGTACACGTAATAATGAGACAAGCTTCCTTGTAGGGCATCCGGAGTGGGTTTAAAGTAAAAGCGACATATGGGCAATTATGCCAAGTATAGGAAAGTGATAGCTCCGTTACAATGAGGAAACCGAACAACTGCCACCGTTTGAACATGCAGTGTGTGTGTGTGTCGTTTGTACATTATATGCATCGGGATTGGGATTGGGAGAGACGAGGGGATTCTCAGTTTGTGACAGCACAGCAGTTGAAAACTATTTTCATTAGTCTAAATACATTTTTTTTTACCATACTAGCCGGCATCTCCCAGTGGCAGTGTTAAAATAACATCTATATTATCCTCTTTGATACCATCCTACAGCTCAGATTCTTCCCAATGCAATGCCAATGTTGGCACTACTCTTAATTTTTTTCCATTCAACACGCTTTTAGTGCTCACAAGTACCGAATGCGTATACCTATATCCCCAGATACTTGGGTAGGTCTGTACTTTCACTCCACCAGCATACAATAGGCCGTCGAGTATTTATCTGGAAATATAATTACATGCATGACCACCCTCTACAGACACTCCGCTATACATTAGTACTGTCTCCATTCCCTAATGTCACTTACATAAACCATAAACGTCAAATTAAATACCAGTGATAAGCTTATAAAGGGAGATCGATAGGGACTACGTGAAAGAGACTTTTGTTCGGACCATAAAAATACAAAGGTATGAGTTACTGGAAGCTTTACTAATCTTACACTGAAGTAGTACGCCGACCCAAGTACTTAGCTATGTGCTTTTTGTCTAGCAAAGTACACAGCTAAGTTGGAGGGATGATTGTAAAAGTGAACCTACTGTGCTGCTGGCTGATATAGCATAGTACTCTGTTTACATTGTATTTGGATTATTCCAGCTTAGCTTTAGCTATTCAGTGGGTACAACGTAACATCTACGTAACTTTAAAGTACGCGGCAGGTAGGCTATCTTTTAATCCCTGGTGTTTCATTTTTAAATCCAGTTTAATCGACAACTCCAAAACGTCCCTCGTCAGTTTCAGTTTCAGCTCCAGTCTTTAGGTTAAATAATGAAACGTTATTGTTAAGAGTATCTACATATATTTTCAAACAACTAAAACTTTCTTTAATAGCAGTGGTATTTAGATACATACCTACATGTCAAAGGTCTTTGGTCCAACTCCAATTATTATTCATTATTTACATACCGTTGTAGACTAGGGAAGTTGTGAGAAGGAAATTTTGTATTGCGATGAAATGGTAACGGTCTTTTGGAGCAACACCACCATACAGTGACTTACGGAGAAGGGCACGTTATAGTTTAGTTAGGAAATGCAGATCGGGGCAAGAGAATTGTTACGGATGAGTATCATGCAAATTCGGGAGCCGATAATAAAATTCATTGTTGATTGTTACCATTCTGTAGTTTCCAATTTTGTTAAGCGAATTCGATACATTCCAAAAGCTACTCAAAGATTTTACAACTGTGCATACACATATATAGCTTCCATTATTTATTTAATTCGAAACATGGCAAAAGGGTATATGAAGCTATGCAGTCTATTAATTCTATTAAAAGCCGTCTTGTCTCAGCAGGATGGGCGGTGTCCTCCCACAAACCATAAACCATAAATATACGCATGGAGCCTATTTATACATACGTGCTTTTTAACTTATAGAACTATGTATACACTGAACTGTACCTACCTAGTTATGTTCTTGTATTGACTCTAACTGTAAATGAAGGAGTTACGTCTAATTTGATCCATTAAATTCGTGAGCAGTAATTGAGCAGAGGTCGACTCGTTCCTTCAGTAAATTGGAGATGCAATTATCAAAATCGTTATATGTATATCAGTACGCATTTTTTGGTTGAAAGTTTTTTTTTGTGTACATTTTGTTTTTACCCTCGGATGCAGTTCTTTGCCATAACGTTAGTTTCAATTGTTCTGTTGGCTATATCTCAATGCTACAAATGCTTCCCCTATACTGATACAGTTTACTATATAGATATAGATTCAATAAATATGATGAAATCATTAAATGCCCGTCTAGGCCAATAAGTATCCCTTAGTCAAGTCAGGTAAGAATTCCATTTACTTTGACTGCCTATTAAGTAATAGGTTAAAATGCATAAAAGGTAATGTGGCAATTTGCCTTTCGTGTGGAGGTTTTTTTTGTAGCAGTGCAGCGTATAATGTATTTAACTTTCCCGAGCTCTTGAGGAAAACTAACAAAGAGGGAAGGGAACTTACAAGATCCGCTGTCGAAATAATTAGGTATTGAATTAGAAAAGTCAACAAGAGCTAAAGCAGTCAGAGATTCTTTTTCCGAAACCGTACTCTCTTTCCTTGTCGGAGGGATATTTACGGAGCTACGTATTCACAGTTCACACGAAAAGAAGAAGAAGAAGAAGAAGAAAAAAAAACCGTATCTACTCCGGACAAAAGGGCTAATATTAAGGGGGAGATAGGATGTACTGATGTAGGTGTACTATTGATTTCTTGATTTTAAGAATAGAAGTGCAGTCGAACCTCTCTAGCACGGCACCCCTTCGTCTCTTTCAAAACCATTCCTTCTTCGACGCCTTTGGAGGACCCACTAGTCACATTTTACCTTTTCCGCCCCATTAGTAGTAGTTTCGGATACGAGCATTTATTCCGGCAGTTTCGAGTTGTTGAGCCGTTGAATAGCTTTGTGCACTCCATTATTGTAGCCACTGCAATGTATGCCTCCTTGAAGTAAGAATTGGTTATTTCTAATTATAATTTATTTCTCAATTTAAAGCGTTCAAATTGTATATCGTTTCGACCAATCCTCTGTTTATTCATTGTTATTTTAATTATGATTGATGGAAACTAAACTAGCTAGTAATTCAGTATTTACGTAATATTGTGTCTTCGGTCATGGTCATCATCATTCATTGAAATCCCACTCTGCATTGATAATATACATGTATCATTTTTCAAACAAATGTTTAATGGATGGGATGTTGGGGGGGGGGCTATTAGTGGACGTAGTGAAATAGTGATCGACTAGTGCAGAAGAAGAGTAAAAGAGAGATGATTTGTCCTGATCGCATTACGGGGGTCATGTGACCGTTGACTGGGTAAAAGTGACAAAAGGGGTACAAGAATCCAAATCAGTGGCACCCGAAGGTCCCCGAGGGCTTGGGGTCCAGTAAGAAGAAAATCGCAGACCAACAACAACGCAACGCAGTACATATGTGTGTACGGACTGCCACTTACTGTCAGCCAACAGAGTCTAACGTATGCGTAAAAATAAAAATGAAAGACTTGATTTCCATCCCAACATATTATTCTCCTATACTTCCTGATCTCTGTCTCCCTCGCTGTCTGTCCCTCCAATCAAGTTAAGCCACTCCGAAGCCTTTTTGTCTTAAATGGAATAAGGAAGTATAGCCTTTCAGTGGACGTGTCTAGGGCTTCTTTCCTTCCACTCACGTTCAGATAACCAGATGATAATTACCTGGGCACTCAGGAGGGGTCAGATGATTTGAGCGTGTCGGCTAATCCTGTTTTACATAAAGCTAACACCTCACTTTCCTCCTTACCTTACCATTATACATTTCCATGCTGGCTAACATCGCTGCTACTTCGGTTCCTAAACGGATAATCGATCGATAGTGCATTTCCAAGGAGTGTCATGTAAAGCGTGTTAGTACAGATTCAAATTGAGTTCAATTGATTCATATATCATCTGTGCAACTTAGCATGGCTGTACTCTGTGTAGGTTCTTATCGTTTAGAGTATATTAAATTTCTATAAAAACTCTTTGAAAAGCATCCTACTGCAATGACTCGCAAGGGTTGGGGTGGTTGGGGCAGACGCATACTTACCAACACTAGCCGTTTAACAGTTTCACACCCTCCCGTCCTTTCGTGTATACTACCTTGTTAGCACAGATGTGCTTAATCAACTTCAGGATCTATTAGAGCCAATGCGATATGCACGATGAGGCTTCGTAGGGCGTTCCAAACATCCTCTGACAGATCATTTCTTCTAATACACACTTTAAACGATACGATAACCTTGGATCTTTTTGCGTATTTCGACAACATTGCGTTTACAAAATATAAGTGATTCACAATAGCTTTGAAAATAATTCAGCCTCTTTCACGATTCTTGTTAGAAGTCATCTAATAATCTTTCGAAGTGGGAGTGCACTCTTTTCTGGGCCACCCATAGTATCTTTTGGTTTCAAAAACAGTGTGTCGTTCAAAGATTATAGAAATTAGGTTATGTTATCATAAGTATCTCGGTTTTTGGAGAAGGCTTGATTTTCTGCTTATTGTGAGGTAGGAAACTCTGCCTGGGCTTAATGTGTGGGGGGGGGGCATCGTTCTCTCCGAAACTCTCTCTTTCCTGTAGTATAGTTTCTTGTAGTACATGTCTGTGTATGTATACGTGGAACTTTTTGTTCAATTAGAACGGGTGAATCAACGGCTTTATCACGAACACGTAGAAATCTTGTTCGTGTTAAGCAAGACAAATGTAATTACAACTGTTAATAGGGTGACGTCTACCCCCTTCCGTCTGCCACCGTATTGATCTTACATTAATATTTCATTACACTCTGCACTGGCAATGAATTATAAAAGTGTAGTAGAAGAGCACCCTAATCTGTCTTACTGGATAAATCTCAAAACGTGGGTGAACGGTATAGTAATACCATTTTAATGCGGCCCCAAATCTTTCGTCTACTTTTCCTGTGCGTGTACATACATGCAGATGATAGTTGACTAGTCACATCTTCGAATGGTGAATTACCTTCCCTACTTCCCAACTGAATTGCTATGTATTTGCCTTGTTTTCCTTTTTACTTTCCACTATCTTACGATCTAATTTTATTTATTAATAATTGCGTCGTTATTCTACGTTCGGCCTCGGAATAAAAACCGAATTTAAAAATGTTCGTCAACTATTCTATCAATTAGAAAGGGCGTAAATAAAATAATTAAAAATATCAAAATCTTCAGAATCCCGATAGGTTATTATTATACAGCTCTGTTCCCAAGCTGCCGGAACAATTACAATGAGAAAAAATGGAAAAGTTTTAATTAATTCGATCATTTTTGATGGACTATCGGATGCATAATGAAATAATGAAGATTCTAAAGTTGTGTATGAAATTTTGATGTTGACAGACTGGGACTCGTCACTCCACTCGCATTTTCTCCACAACATTCCGCCGCAATTCTGAGTCTGTATGGTGCGACGGACTTCCAGCGTTCAACAGCCTGTTGGTATCCATGGTCATCCCTCAATCAACCTTTAAGCTTAAATCCTCATCCAAATAATTTGTCTCGCTCGCCGCCCCCAGCTCATCAAGGAATACATCGACCATTAGGTGAGATACCCAAAACAAATGAAGCAATATTCATGATTGTGATAATTTTGTAATAGTTAAGACCCGTTAAGAAGAACTCTACTGTTTATGCGCGCAGTAAAAAAAATAATGAACTATAATATACTTTTAGAGTAAAGCAATTCTAAAATTCATAATAAATTGTTGAAACGTTTCGGCCAAAGTCTCAAAAAATTAAATCCAGCCTCAAACAACATGTTTTTCGAATGAAATCCTTGTCAAAAATGTGTAGGAACAAAGTTGTTGTAAAATGCGGAATACCCTCCCAACTATAAACTTTTTATAATGATTTGTTACAAGTTTTCATTGTACAAAGTTTCCTTGCTTTGTTCGTTGCTATAAATCATTACATCACTTATACAATGGCTCTCAATAAAAGCCTTAAACCTAGACGCTTACAGA
>JAQFZC010007420.1:0-11239 GCA_034695205.1 Dicyrtoma fusca | reverse complement strand
TAAATTTATCACCATAACCGTAATTATCGTTAATATACGGTTGTGACACCATTCCAAAACGATTCTGGTTCATTGGGTTTTGTAAAGTGCAACATGTGATTTTACACACTTTTTAAGAGCAAAACGCGATTTCTTGCATTTAAAAGAATGTAAACCTTGGTTATAGACGTTTAAAAAGTGCACAGGGCAATTGTAAATTCGATTTCAACCATTTTAGAAAAAGCAAAACACATTTTTTTACACACATTTAAAAAGTGTAAATCCACTAATTGCACTTTTTAAGTGTGTAAATCCACTAATTGCACTTTTTAAAAGTGTGTAAAACCACGTTTTGCACTTTTCAAAAGTGGGTAAAATCAAGTTTTACACTTTTTAAGTGTGTAAAACCACGTTTTGCACTTTTCAAAAGTGTGTAAAATCAAGGTTTACACTTTTCAAGTGTGTAAAACCACGTTTTGCACTTTTCAAAAGTGTGTAAAATCAAGATTTACACTTTTCAAGTGTGTAAAACCACGTTTTGCACTTTTCAAAAGTGTGTCAAATCAAGTTTTACACTTTTCAAAAGTGTGTAAAATCAAGTTTTACACTTTTCAAAAGGGTGTAAAACCACGTTTTGCATTTTCTAAAAGCGCATAAAATCACGTTTTGCACTATACTAATCAAAAGTGTGTAAAACGAGATGTTGCTCATCTTTTTAAAAATGCATACAATCGCGTTTCGCACTTTTCTAAAATGTTGAATACTACGTTTTGCACTTTCTTAAAACGACCAAACAAGTTATTTGCATTTTATAAGCCGTGTACAACGTAGTTTAGTGGACGCATGTACTGGGTTATGGGTGCACACTATTTGATTTGCCATTATGGTATTATAGTTAAAAATTAAAACTTACCAAAGGAGGACCAGGTTTCGCTGAAAAAATTGCATGGTTAATTGCATAAGAAATTTTAGTTTTCGAATTGCAAGCAAATTTTGAAAATTGCGCCGCATATTGCGCGCAAGAAGCGCATTTTGCAATCAAAGTATTATGCAAAACGTAGTCCATAGGAGGTGTTTAAAAGAGTTTTGTCCCATTTGGCCTATTTCGGATTTACTATGCCAAGTTGTTCCCTTGTCAGTGGTGAAAGGTTTGTGTGTGTGAGTGTAAGAGTAATGCTGGTAGAGTAGTGTAATGAATTCCCTATAGTCAGATGTAGTATGCATATGTGTGGTGATGACTAAATAAACTTAAGACCGATCTCCGTGACTCCAAATTTATCAGTAGTTTTGTTAAGTACGAATCTCTCGCTTTTATACTAATCATACAGTATGTAAAATCATAGGCTGCATCATGTTTCATTGGACAAAGCAATTAATTTTAATAAGAAAATTTTATGGTCATAAAATTTCCTTTTACATTTTTCAAGTAACTGAGCACTAATAATATTTTGCATGTTAAATCATACAAACCATTTTGAAACCAATTATTGAGGAAGTAATAAAGAAAATTACTTCTTCGATTTTAATGCTTGAGAAAAATTATTCAATAGAGTAATTTTTCTCAGAGGGTTAATTAACATTCCAAGCGATGGATGGTTTAAGCGCTCGGAAATTTGTACATTGTCAACTAACGTATTAGCACACATAGTTGTAAGGAAAAACCATTTGGAATTTTTCAATTAACTTTTGTCGTCGTGAATGAGCGACAAAGTAATAAACTCCAAAAGCAATTTATTTTCTGAGGGAAATAAATTGCTTCAATGGCAATAAAATAAATGAGCAATCATTGTTCTCATTTATTGAGTAATGGCTTATTGAATCCTATTGAATTCAAATGCAAGCTTATTTAATGGCTTTTTTATGGCTGGAAAATTAATTGGATTCTTGCGGATGATGGCAAGAATCCATTATGGCCTTTTAGCTCGGCAGGAGGTATAATTGATTTTTCAAATGGCAAAGACAATTTTGCTCTGGCTTGCAGCTGCACGTACGCAAATGGCATGTATGTACGTCAGTGCAAAGTGAGTTTTAACTTTGCACAAAAATATCATCATTGCAAATAATAATATTCTCAAGTTATTGTTTTCTATGTTGAATGGATCTCCATGCTAAAGGCTTGAGGATCCATTCACATATTACATGTGTGCCATTTCCATTCAACATTGTTTGGTCCACACAGGTATACCTATGTGGGCCTTTCTATATGTAAGAATTATATTAACCGATGGGTTCATGGGTTAATAGGTAAATGGGTAACCCATGGGTTGATGGGTTCTCTCTCGGCTGTTTAAACAGGTAATAAAGAGAGCTCAGCTAAACTTGAAAGGGCGGAAAGCTTAAACATTGTAGAATAATTAATTTTTTCTCAATTATCATTATTTTTGGCTATTACAATTGCGCAACAGTGCTTAATACAGTTTTTCTCTTTCTCGATCGACCTCATTTCTCCATTCTACCATTCTACGCTACATCACGTATGCTACAACATTTCATTTCCATCACGTATCATATGCAATCAACTGCATCATCTTTTGTTTGTTTTATTTTTAATGGGAACTACTTTACACTTCGAGCAAAGTAAACGAATAATGTAAATTGAGGTATTTCAGCAAATTAGTGTTGTAACTCATATTTCCTATTTTACTTGTTGAGTTGTGAACAGACAATTTGACAATTGATTATCTACTAAATACGTGCTAAATTAATAGGTTCGTGTAGCTACCTCGAACTTGCGAGATTTGTCTGTTGCAAAACATCTTCCTTAATTCTGTAATTAAATAATTGTGCAAAATGTGGCAAACGAACATCAGCATGTGGTTTGTGTGTAAATTGTGCCGAGGCTCCTTTGGACAAGTTGACGCCTTCATTGAGCACAAGAAACAAAAGCATTTCACCCAATTTCAAAACACCACAAGCATCGTCTTTGAGGAGAGGGAACTAGGGTAATTAAAAAGTGTTACAATTAAATAAAATAATTTAAGTTACGTATTTCTATGGTTTCATATTTATTTTGCGTGTTTAATGAATGTTGGATCTATTTTAATAAGTTATAGGTAGGTGGGTAGCACAGGCATCTTAACTAAACGGTTATGTTGATTTTTGAACATTTACAGCCCGCTGCACCCTGTAATTACGAATGATGGGGCCCATCAGCTTGCAGACGAAATTGGTGAGCCCTCAATTAAAGTCGAAGTGAACGATAATGACACCGTTATTCCCGTCAGCTATGAAATTATTGACGAACCAACCTTGAATCTTGTCCAACCCAAGAGTGAGCTAATTAAATATGAAAGTGAAATAAATGCAGAAAATGAAAACAATTTATTTAGTTTGGAGCAACCAGAAAAAAATCCTTACGTGCTTCTTAAACGACTGACGTCCGAAGAAATCCAAAGTGCTTGTGTCCGCAAGCATCACTCCACACTTTTAAAATGTGAACAGAAAAACTTGGCAAAACGACCACAGCCTCATTATTCCCTTGACACATCCAGTAAAATCATTGACCACAATGAAGTTGAAAAATGCAATGGAATTCAACCAACCGCGAATGTCACAGTTTCAACGGAAAATGGCCTCCAGTTTGAATGTAAATTATGCTCAAAACAACTTGAATCCGCTGCACAATTGAAGATCCACGTGGGAATCTGTGCACAGGACCATGAAGATCGAAATCGCTTCTGCGTCACTTGTAATCGAAAGTTTTGTAGATTGGACTATTTAGAAAGTCATCGTCTAAGATTCCACGGGACTGAAGAGGAGAAGTTAAGTCTGTTCAAGTTTAAATGTCACGTCTGTCCAAAGAAATACCAACTGGCAAATGATTTAAGATTTCACCTACAGTCCCACACAAAAATGAAACAAGTCAAAACCTCAAAATTAAAACCCCTAAAGTGTCCTCATCTAAACTGCGAAAAAAAATTTCAGTGTAATGCTCAATTACAGACACACATATCCACTGTTCGTTTAGGTGCGCGACCCTTCAGTTGTTCTTTCCCGAATTGTAACAAAACGTTTTCCCACAAAGGCAGCTTGAAAGTTCACTTTATGATTCACACCGGAGAACGTCCCTTCAAATGCACCGTCGACAACTGTAACAAAACCTTTATTACATCCCGAAATAGATCATTGCACTACCAAAGTGTCCATATATAATTTGTAGTGTCTTTCATGGAATTATTTTAGTGAACTTTGTTTTTCATTTTCATTTTACCCTTCTTCTCGAGACCGAGCCTTGACTCAAGAAGAAGACCAACAATAAGCTTTAAAATTTTGTTTAGTATTTCTGGACCCACTTGCTTATTGTCACAATTTTAAGATGCATACAGGCAGCTCATTGTCATCAGTATAGAACGTAATAATTTATCACTAGGGATCTGCAAACTGTAAAAAAAAAATAAAGAAATATTTGAACAAAAAATCCGACTAATTATTTCCGTTGTGGTACCTATCTGTAGTTTTGTATGTTATTACATGTAACAAGTCCATCGTTAGGACTTTGTCTAAATGACATTATGGGGACACTCTACTTCCGTAACAATGCTTCTTCACCACCGATTTCCTGTCTAATTTATTCATTTCATTGCTAACCCTATAAAAGTCCAAATAGTTTAACTGTTGTTTTCACCAGAACGCTTAATGGATTTGGTTTACATATTGTAGAAACAATATTAAACTAAAGTATTGATAAGTATTGATTAAGGCAACATATTTTCGTAATTAATGGACCAATATGATCGTGCAATACATACACCATTTTAACGAGTAGGAGGAGCTGCAGGAGTTGCTTTTTAAATTAAGCGTTTCAATTTTGATATTTTTTGAAAAACCGTGAAAAAACATGAAAAAATCAAAGCATGCACAAATGTCAGGTTAAAGCTCTATATATGTTGTTACCTTTGTATAGTTCCTATTCTACATGCGATTGCCTTTTCAACGGTACATTGCATGACTCGTTTGTGCGTGAGTGACCGGTTGGAAATTTAATTTGAAAATTTTAGGTTTTCGAAAAATCTATGCAAGTATTTTCGTCCTGTAATACACCATTTTCAGGGAAACGGAAAACAGATTACAGATCTAAACTTGCTTTTCAAGTATGGTAAACTTAATATGTATGAGGTTTATTAATTGAAGCCCGAAGAATAGATCCTGATATCCTCGGTGAAGAACTTATCGTCGAAGCGGTATTTTTAATATTTTAAGTTTGTAAATTTTCTAAATGGGTTATCGATGGGTAAGTTAAAGTTAATTAAAGTTTAAAGTAAAGTTTAAAAGTTAAAAAGTTTTAAAGTTATTTAAAGTTAAGTTTTGTTTATATCCGGCAGTGTTTAAACGGATAATAAAGAGAGCTGAACTTGAAAGGGCGGGAAGCTTAAACGTTGTAGAATAATTCATTTTTTCTCAATTTCATTCAATTCTCTCATTATTTTCTCGATTGACCTCATTTCTCTATTCCTCTCTACACCACGTATGCCACAACATTTCATTTCCATCACGTAATTATCATTTGCAATCAATTCAATCATCTTTTGTTTTATTTTTAATGGGAACTACTTTACACTTCGAGCAAAGTAAACGAATAATTTAAACTGAGGTATTTTAGCAAATTAGTGTAATCATACTCATATTTCCTGTAAAACTTGTTGAGTTGTGAACAGACAATTTGACAATTGACTATCTACTAAATACATGCTAATGCAGTAACGCTAAAGTAATTGGTTCGTGTAACTACCTCGAACTTGCGAGATTTGTATGCTGCAAAATAACTACGTTAATTTCTGGAATTAATTAATTAGACAAAATGAGTCAAACTAGCATCGCCGTGTGGTTTGTGTGCAGATTGTGCCGAGGCTCCTTTGGACAAGTTGACGCCTTCATTGAGCACAAGAAACAAAAGCATTTCAACGAATTTCAAAACACCAGCTGCATCGTCTTTGAGGAGACGAAAGTGACGGAACACGGGTAATAAAAGAGTGTTGCAAATTAACATAAAATAATGTTAATTACTCATTTCAAGTGTTTGATAATTTGCACGCCCAACGTTGTGTTTTATTAAGTTAAACGTAGGTGGGTAGCAGAGCATAGGTATGTTAACTATACGGTTATTAATTGCTTGTACATTTACAGCCTGCTGCATCCTGAAGTACCTAATGCAGACCACCAGCTTGCAGACGAAATTAATGAACCACTAATTAAGGTTGAAGCGAACGAGAACGAGCTCTTTATTCCCTTCAGCTCCGAAACTATCAACGAACCAAACTTGAACCTTTTCGAACCCAAGAGTGAGCTAATCACTTTTGAATACGAAATAAATCCAGACAACGAAAACAATTTATTTGGTTCGAAGAAACCAAAACAAAATCCGTACGTGCTTCTTAAACGACTGACGTCTGAAGAAATCCAAAATGCTTGTGTCCCTAAGCATCACTCCACACTTTTAAAGTTTGAACAGGAAAACTTTACACAACCATCAGAGCCTAATTATTTATTTGTCACCTCCAGTACTAAAATTGACCACAATCAAGTTGAAAAATGCACAGAAATTCAACCAACCGCGAATGTCCCAATTTCCCCGGAACATGACCTCCAGTTTGAATGCAAATTATGTTCAAAACAACTCGAATCCGCTGCACAACTGAAAATCCACGTGGGAATCTGTGCCCTGCACCATGAAGATCGAGGACGCTTCTGTGTGTTGTGTAATCGAAAATTGTGTAGCCGAGCAAATTTAAAACTTCACCGTCTGAGATTGCACTGGACTGAAAAGGAGAAATTAAGTCTTTACAAAGTTAAATGCCACGTCTGTCCACAGCAATTCCGACAGGCTTCTCATTTAAGGCTTCACCTGCAGTCCCACACAAAAAAGAAACAAGTCAAAACCTCAAAATCAAAATCCCACAAGTGTTCACATCCAAACTGTGGGAAAGCATTTCGATGTAATTACGATTTACAGACCCACATAGCCGCTATTCATTTAGGTGTCCGACCCTTCAGTTGTTCTTTTCCGAATTGTAACAAAAGGTTTGCGCTAAGAAGCGACTTGAAAAGGCACCTTCGGACTCACACCGGCGAGCGTCCCTACAAATGCACCGTCGACAACTGCAACAAAGCCTTTACTTCATCCCAAAATAGATCATTGCACCAAATTGTCCATTTCAATTTGTAATGTCTTTCATGGAATTATTTTATTGAGCTTTGTTGTTCAGTTTCATTTTAGCATTCTTGTCGAGACGGACGCCTAGTACTTGTGTCACGACTGTCACAATGTTTCTTTACTCTCGATTTCTTGTCTAATTCATTCAATTTATTATTAACCCTATAAAAGTCCAAATAGTGTAGCTATTGTTTTAAGCAGAACGTGTAATGGGCTTGTTTCACATTGTTTAAATAAATAGCCACAGAAGTGTATTTAAATCGTAGATTCTCTTTAGCTGTATTATTTTTTTTGACATGTAATTAATCATCGCATGCACACAAAAATTCAACCGACGGGAACAGTCGAATATTTTCCCGAAAACGTGTAGTTTGTGGACCCCACGGTAGAGCGTTCTTACAAATGTAGCGTGTAAACCTATCAAAACTTAAACTAATAGTAAAAACTGGGCACGTACAGCTCGTAATGCTAAAAGGGACGTGTCTATAGCAGCCGCCACCGTCTTTATAAAAATAATTTAAGCTTGTAATACAATTTGTTACAAGATTTGCTCTCAGGATTGACTAATTGGCTTCAGATGCTTACAAGTTTTATCACACTTCGGATGCGGGTCGTTACCGGGCTTTGTGAGATGATCGGTTTATGTGTTTACAGAGCACGTCTTACGTCAATCACATTGATTTACTCTATCTGTACCATTTGTTTAAAAAATATGTTTAGATCAAGTTTAATATGTTTAGAAAAAAGTATGATATTTGTCTTTTAATTAATTTATTTATTCAAGGACTGCCACATAAACGTTTAATTATTGTCAACGTATTTTTTGACCATTGTATTTTATTCATGGCTTTGTGAGTTTAGTTGAATTGCACAATTACCCACAATAATAATTTTAAATCAATTGTTCCTTTTTTATTATTTTTTGACATACAATTTTTCAGTTTTTCATCCCATGTACATACATAAAAATAGCATCCACAATTTACGTTTTATAATTGCTTACATTTTTATATTTTTGTTAAATATTTTTATTAAATATTTCTAATATTTTTTAAATATTTTTATTACTTTTTTAAAAAAGTCTTTTTATATGTATATATTATTATATATAGGAATTATATATGGTTTCTATTCTCTCGGACTCTCGGATTTGTGTAAACGGATAAGAGAAGAGAAATAAGAGAATTGAACTTGAAACGGCGGGGTGGGAAGCTTCAACATAGTTGAATAATTACACATAATTATATAATAATATAATTTGTCTCATTTTCTTTTTCTGATTTTCTTGATAGATCTCATTTCGTTATTATTGCAACAAGCACAACATTTGACATTTAATTTCCATCGCATGCAATCAACTGAATAATCTTTTGTTTGTTTTATTTTTAAGTGGAACTACTTTACAATTGGAGCAGAGTAAACGAATACATTTAAATTAAGATATTAGTATTATCTAAATTGTACTAAATGATAAATAGTAGCAATGTCGACACTTATATTTCATATTTTACTTGTTATCACGTGTGGAACAGACAATTTAACTATCTACTAAATACGTGTTAAATTAATAAGTTCGTTTAATAACCTCCAACTTGCGAGATTTATCCGATGCAAATCAGCTTCGTTAATTTCTGAGATTAATTAACAGCAAAATGAGCCAAACGAGCCTGAGCGTGTGGTTTGTGTGCAAGTTGTGCCGAAGCTCCTTTGGACAAGTTGACGCCTTCATTGAGCACAAGAAACAAAAGCATTTCACCCAATTTCAAAACACCACAAGCATCGTCTTTGAGGAAAGGGAACTAGGGTAATTAAAAAGTGTTACAATTAAAATAATATAAAATAATTTAAGTTACTCACTTCCAGGAATTGATATTTATTTTGCTTGTTGGATCTGTTTCGATAAGTTATAGGTAGGTGGGTAGGATAGGCATTGGCATTTTAAGTAAACGGTTGTTGATTTTTGAACATTACAGCCCTCTGTACCCTGTAATTACGAGTGATGGGGACCATCAGCTTGCAGACGAAATTAATGAATCCTCAATTAAAGTCGAAGTGAACAATACTGACCCCATTATTCCCTTCAGCTCTGAAATAATTGACGAACCAATCTCGGCCCTTGTCGAACCGAAGAGTGAGATAATCACGTCGGAGTACGAAATAAATGCAGACAGTGAAAACAACTACTTGGATTTGAAGCAACCAGAACAAAATCCCTACGTGCTAATTAAACAACTGACGTCCGACGAAATCCAAAATGCTTGTGTCCCTCAACATCACTCCACACTTTTTAAATGCGAAGAGAAAAACTCAAAAAAACGACCACAGCCTCGTTGTTCATTTGACACCTGCAATAAAATCATTGACCACAATGAAGTCGAAAAATGCACAGAAATTCAACCAACCGCGAATGTCAGAATTTCCACGGAACATCACCTCCAGTTTGAATGTAAATTATGTTCGAAACAACTTGAATCCGATGCACATCTGAAAATCCACGTGGGAATCTGTGCACTGCACCACGAAGATCGAAATCGCTTCTGTGTCATCTGCAATCAAAAATTGTCTCACAAGTACAGTTTAGAAGGTCACCGTCTGAGATTCCATGGGACTGAAGAGGAGAAGCTAAGTATCTACAAGTTTAAATGTCACCTTTGTGGAATCAAACTTCGATGCAATGCCGAATTACAGAAACACATAGCCACTGTTCATTTGGGTGTCAAAGCCTTCAGCTGTTCTTTTCCGAATTGTAACAAAGCGTTTTCGCAAAGGTCCAACTTGGAAAGGCACTTTCTGATTCACACCGGAGAGCGTCTCTTCAAATGCACCGTCGACAACTGTGACAAAGCCTTTACAACATCCGCAAATAGATCATTGCACCACCTACGCGTCCATTCTCCATTGTAATTTGTAATGTCTTTCCTGGATATATTTTATTGAGCTGTGTTTTTCAGTTTCGTTTTAGCCTTCTTGTCGAGACTGACAGCTGACTCAAGAAGCAGGCTAAATTTTAAATATTTTTTATTTCCCGGCCTGGCCCACTTGCCTGTGCCTCTTGTCAGACTTTTAACACTTTTAAGATGTATACAGGCAGGTCATCAGTACATACTTAAGGTATTGATTTACCACAAAGGATCTGCAAACTGTAGACAAATAAACAAATATTTGAACAAAAATCCGACTAATTATTTCCTGTGTGGAACCTATCTGTAGTTTTGTATTCACGCGTCAGTCAATATTAATAACTTATTCATTTTATTATTAACCCTATAAAAGTCCAATCAGTGTAACTGTTGTTTTAACCAGAACGTTTAATGGGTTTGTTTTACAATAAATAAATAGCCACATTAATATTTGTAAATCATTGGCTTCATTTTAACTGTATTATTTTTTAACTTACAATTAATCATTACATATATGCACACATAAATTCAACCAACCGCAAAATTCGAACATTTTCCCAAAGAACGTTCCGCTGTCAAAGGCAGCATGAAAACGTCCCTACAAATGTAGCATATAAAATTAGCAAAACTTGAAAAATATTAAAAACTGGACATATCTAACTGGCCATGGTATTTTGTTAGACAAATAGCAAAACATGTCTATAGTTTGGCTTTTATCGTCGTTTTATATCGTTTCGTTGTGCGTCTACTATAATTATTAAATAATTATTAGCCATACTTTTAGACCACTTTTTTTATTAAATATTTTTATTAAATTTATTAAACAAAACCGTTTTTATTATTTTTTTTCATACAATTATTCATCACATGTTTAACTAGACCGTCCACAAGCTACATTTTTTATAATATTGTTTATATTTATATTTTAGTAATTTTAATTTTTAGGGATTTTCATCCTCAGAAAAATGTAAGTGGCCCCTGAGAAGTGCAAATAATTAATCGTCGCAACAGAGGTCTGCAGTACGTAGCCACTATCCGTTAACATTACCTTTTTTACAAGCACTCCGATTGACTAAATAGCTTCAGGTGCGTAGGGGGCGTCCTTAAATAACGTTTCGGTTTTTGCAAAAAAAAAGCACCCCCCCTGCCGTCACCATAGGGTTTTAACATGTAAAAAAGTAAATTTCGGAACCCCCCCCCCCTCCGTCAC
>JAQFZC010007419.1:0-11239 GCA_034695205.1 Dicyrtoma fusca | reverse complement strand
ATTTTGAAGCAAGCATAGCAACGTAGAGTCCACGTTCGGATCGAGGTGACACGCTGACCCGTTGGGGAGATTATTTCCAGTCCAATGCTCAGCAGGGTATTCTGTGTTCAAAATAATTAATTTTATATACCTATATTTCATACAAGCAGAAGCATGCCAAAACTTGATGCGAATAGTCGTTTCTGCTAAATGACCCAAAACAAAGTCAATACTGTGAAAAGAATCAGATCTACTTTTCTTTATATCTTTGGACTGACCCAACGCGTCGGGTAAAAAAAAAGAATAACTGGAATCACTTCACTGGTTGCAAGTACAACCAGGGTTTTACCAGCTTAAGGACAACGTAGAAATAACAAATGAGCTAATTTGTTTGTTAATATTTGGAAATTTTTCACAGCTATAACTACAAACTACCTGCATAGCAAAATCCGTTGTGTAGCAGCCAACAGCGATTTCCTCTTCACATGTCAACTCTGGCTTGTAATTCGACGAGTCGATCCAACCTTCATCATCTTCCTCGTCAGAATCGGAGCCAGCCGCTTTAGAGACGAACCCAAAAGTATTTTTATCCTGAGCACGTTGGTCCTTTTCAAATGTCACCATCTGCTCACTCGATAACGGTTCGGACCGCAATGGTACTTCGGAGTGACGAACGTGAAGTTGATGGGCCAGGGCAAGAACGTACAAATCCGTTTTCGATAGTACTGAGTAGTCTCCAGTTGCCTTGCTAAACTTTGTTACTGAATCAATGAATCATAAAAATTACAAAAATCATAAAATACAATACATTTATTAGATGTAGGTACCTGCTTTTAAGTAAACTAGTAAAGGTAGGTAATGTTAGGTATGCCTAAATAGATTTCCACTTTTTTATACAGTAGGTAATTGTTTACCTAGGGTACGGGCTTGTAATTGTGCCTGGGTTTGGAAAAGAGGTTCTGAAGAATGCTAATACATATTGAGCTACAGATTACTTTGACTTTGACTTACTCAGCCCCTAAAAATCACTCAAAGCATTCTAATTGTGGTCTGTCTGAAAATTCTAGGAAGTTGTAGCTGAATACCACTATTTTTATACTAATTTAATAAAGTACCTAGCAGGCTCTTCGTGTATGTGGACATTTTTCAAAAACAAGTTTTTAGACCGCATCGTATTTTAAACTTTTTAGTTTGCTCGCGAGTTGAGCTTTTGCAGTAATAATTGCATACATTGTTGAGTGTTGAATGTATGTAGTGCGTCGCCTGTACTTCTAATAAACTATGGAAAGGAAATTCAAAATTCTATTAACTTCCTAATTTATAAATAACTTGCACTACAAACGGCCACAATTATTAGAAGTAAACCACAATAAATTAAAGCAAGCACTCATATGTCATAGTAAAACAAATCAGTCATACACTTAAAACTAATTATTATTTACCGATTGCAATACTCTCGTCGGACGGTTCAAGAATATCCAATTTATACGGAAGGCATTCTAATCTTGCCCGGGTTTGACGATCACGAATTTCATCGATGACACTTCTAGTCGTGTATGCATTCTCACACAGCTCCTATAAACATTAAATGACACACAACAATCAATTGACAATAATGTGCCTGACATAAACTTTTGATTTTTACACATACAACATATTCCAAACTCGCAAATAATAATATCTTGTTTAAAAAGATAAATTTTGACCCTTAAAAGGCAACGGATTAACTCACCTGCAATTGAACATTCTTTATGAACGCATTCGAATCCACAACGAGGTGCTTAACTTTAGGCATCCTGGAAGAATGTTAAAAAAATGTGAACTTGTCAACTCCAACACTAATTAGTTACTGCTCAGAGGGCTCAACTTGCCGACTCCAAATCTTAATTTAAGAATTACAAAATCTTAGCTCAAAGATAGAAATAGTAATCACAACACTAATAAAGAAATGAAAATTGCTTTAACTTTTTAATGTTACTGTGAACAAAATTATTCCGAACGAAGTACCCAACCGAATTAAACCGAACAACACATGGAACTTTCGACGAAACTATTTTAAATTGGAAGCAGGTGCTCGTGCTTGAATTTTCGCGCTTTTCGACCGCAGCATGTAGTGCTGTGCTACGATACCCATTGGCTTGATCCAGGGGAAATTGGGGAAACTGTGATTTGCTTTTTTTTCAGTTTTCAATCAAGAAAAATGTGAAAATTAGCTCTCAAAAATGAATAAAACATAATATTTACCTTTTAGAAATGAACACCATGAAAGCATGATATTCAGCTCTCAAAAATGTTCAAAACGTGATATTTAAATCTCAAAAATGTGCAAAACATGATATTCCGCTCCCAAAAATGTGTAAAACATGATATTCCGCTCCCAAAAATATGCAAAACATGATATTTTAGGTCTCACAAATGTGCGAAACATGGTAATTAGTAATTAGTTCTCAAAAATACGTAAATTATGATATTTCTGGTTCTCCAAACTGTGTGAAATGTAATATTTTCAATTCTTAAACTCAAAAAAGTAATATTATTTAAAGCACATACAGTTTGAGGCAAATTGAACACTAAAAAACTGAAGGCATAAAAAGGAAGCTACATAAATCATAAATAGACAGTAAAAATATAGTTGATACTTTTTTAACTTTTTGGTTGATGATATTTAATTAAGTATATGTAATTGCATACAACAGTTAAGATATCAGCCCAATTTTATTGCTAGGTTTTTTACTTTATTACAGTGTTACAGAATTACATATATGATAGCAATGGCTTTACATCCAGCTGCTGAACAGGGAATTCTGCTGGTAGAGTGTTAAACAGTATTTTTAATTGCAGTTTAGTTTTAAATGAGTTAATAATGGTGGATGGTAAGCAATTTCATTTGCCAGGAGAAGCCGGAACATTCCCAACAGACACGAGGGAAGTGTTGAAAACGACTCGAGTCCCTTGCCCTTGTAGAATTCCTTTTTTGACGTCGGAGTCAGTGGTAGGCATCACAGTGGAGCCCATGGCTGAGGGGGACTGAAAATTCAGAACATTTTCCTCCCCCTCCGTGTTGAAGTCAATTTCCCCTGAGGGAGGTGCCGACTTGAGAGATTTGAGATCCTCATCCCCGCCGTCATCCTTGTCGAACTCTGGGAGACCCTCGCCATTCGGGAACTCATCCGGCTCATCCACTGCCTTCCTCAGCATCTTCGTTCCAAGGAGACTGATGAGGATTGCCCCCAAGGGGGCAGTGATTAAAATCCCAAAAACTGCGAGTAAAACTACATTTTTAGCATGCTTCAGCAAATGGGGTCTGTCCTGGAATTGGGAGATGACCAGAGGGGCCAGAGCCGCTTGAACCGTCGCTTTTGGAATCCAACTTAAGGCACAGAAAACCCGCTCTTTGCAGTTTGTTTTACGGAGGCAACAGCAAATCAAGAACATGGTGATGCATCGAACCTTAAAATAAAAGTTTCGAATTTGAACGACAAAAAAAAATATCGCTATTGAAGATGTGTTGTGTAAATAAATGAAATTTGTTCAAGAGTGATAGTGTTACCGTTAAACAGATGAAAATAATAGCAACGATCCGTCCCACAACTTGCCAGTCAAAACTACGAAGATTGATTTCTCGTCCAATCGTCCCGAAAAGCATGGGGACACATAGTGTCCAAATGTGGGCAAGGCCCGTCACAATCTTCGTCATCGAGTACTTCCAATGCGGAACTGAGCGCCAACCGAACGAGGCTATAAAACTGGTTGCGAGTACCCCTAGAATTAATAATAAATTATTAATAACATCCATAAATATTTATTTAATTTTTTAATGCCTGTCAACTGTTCTGTCTTCGAAAAGTAGGAGTTTTCCTTTGCAAATTTAAAAAGTACAGTGGGTTAAAAAAAAAGTAAATGCGTGTGACTTTACTGATTTTTAACTGCGCAATAACAAATTATAGGATTTATTCGGGTAAATGTGATAATCATAGTATGGATGGATTACCAATTACCACAATTACCCGAACGCACCCTAAAATGTGTGGCGTCTTTTCAAACTTCCTTCCCGCCGCGCCGCGCCGTGGTCTCCCTTCTATAACTACATACCTACTACCTACTTTTAATAATAATCGAATAATCGTATTTCGTAATCTTCGATCAAATGCAAAATTAAGAATTTAATTATGATTTTTGTACAATTATTTAATTTGTTTTTATTTTTCAATTTAGTTTTGGTAATTTCAAACCTACGGATCCTGCACCGGACAGCCACTTTAGTGCATCAATATTGTAGCCAAAAGTGCAGACGAGATTAAGCAGAAGGAGGAGCACAAGTCGCAGGTAAGGCACCGGACGACCCTTTTAATACATAGATTAATTAATACATGATCGATTTAATTTGGAATAAAATTTAAAAAATATAAACATGTTAACCGTGTATTGTGTTGTCTATTAAGTTAAATTATGTTCGTTTACCATGTCTTTTGATGGGATAAAGTGGAGGAAAATCCCCACAATGAGCCCATGAACCAATCCTACGGGCAAGCCGATGATCCCGGCGTAGTTCGTCCAGTGACCTGAATTAATTTCACAAGAATTGTAACAGAAAAAATACCGTAAAACCGTTTTTGCATCTACGAATGATTGACGGCCCAGTAAACAATAATACATCTAACATCTTACTTACCATCTGACTTGAATTCGACGAAGTTGAGGAGAACCGAAAAAGCCGAGATGGCGAGTACATCGTCAATGCTGGAGGCAGCAATGAGCAGCGTTGGGATCCCTTCTTTGACCCCATAACCTTTTTTATTGAGAGTCAGCATGCCCGGAACCACTACTGCTGGAGATACTGCTGAGAGGGCAAATCTTTGTAAAAATTTAAAGTAATTAGTTTATTACACAATTTTACACCTTCAAACTTGATAAGTTGTTACAAATAATATTTTTTTTTGCCATTTTTTTTTTTCGTTTTTACCCAGCAACAAAGCACATGGCTATGGGTATGCCGTCCTTATGGAAAAAAAAGTAGAACAATCCGCCGCAAGTACAAGCTTCCACAATACAAGGACCGAAAGCCGCCAATGGTACGATCCCCTTTAATTTCTTTAGTTGTTTTGGACTCAATTCGATCCCAGCACGCGTCAGGATGATTGTTAGTGCAATTTCTCTAAAAATATAAATAAAAAGGAAACACTTACAAAATTGACTTTTTGCATTTTAAAATTTAGGGTCACATCCGTAATCGGTCAAGAAAATGAATGTAAATTCGGAATTCGGACCGAATGGACTCAATCCAATGTCTTTTCGTGAGCCCGTCGAAGAAGTGAAGGTGTGGGATGTTGTTGAGGGCAATGCCGATGAGGAGGGGGGCGAGAAGAGCTGGGAATCCAATTACTTTCATGAGCATCCCAAAGAAGAGGCCCGTGAGTTCCAGAGCCACGAGTGGGAAGATGGCATCCACGGCCAGGTCCGCATCCAGTCCCCACATGAAGCCGCAGAAGGCGAGATTAATTACAATAAAATAAACAATTCGGCTGACGCTACCCTGAGGGGGACAGCGGAAGGCATTCTGACAGCGCTCACAACAAGGGACGTTCTCGTGCCGCCCATATTTCTTTGCCATCACGCACTGGAAGCACTGACACCATTTCGGGTAGAAACTAGCAAGGTCAAAGTTCAAAAATCAAAATTTAAAATAATGTTTGGGTATTCAACCTTTTCGACACTGTAACTGTAATCTATCTATGTAGTTTTAGATCTCTGTGAAAACACGTGATTTCTCTTCTTGACCATTTCTTAAAAGTGTTAGTCACTGGTTATGACCTTTTAGAGAGGCTAATTTCTAGTTTTAACCTTTTTTTTACACGTACTAGTTACTGATTTTGACCTTTTTTGAAACGTAATTTCTAGTTTTGATCTTTTTTAACAGTTATTAGTTACTGATTTTGACCTTTTTTGAAAAGCTAATTTCTAGTTTTGATCTTTTTTAACAGTGTTATTAGTTACTGATTTTGACCTTTTTTGAAAAGCTAATTTCTAGTTTTTTTTAACCTTTTTTGAAAAACTAGTTTCTAGTGTTTTGAAAGTGCTAGTTTTTACTGATTGTAACCATTTTGGAGACTCTAATTTCTTGTTTTAACCTTGTTTAAAAGTGTAAGTTAATAGTTTTGACCACTTTGAAAACGCTATTTTCTTGTTTTAACCTTTTTTAAAAATGCTAGTTTACTAGTTTTGACTTTTTTGACAAATTTTATTGTACAAGAAACACTTAAACAAAGCATAATTCTTTCCATGGTTGATGGCTCTGCAGTTCCCAATAGGTTAAAAAATATGAATTTCGGTACTGTTTTTAATAGGCATAAGTTTTTTTTTGGCACTTTCTGAAAAAATGCTTTCTGATTTTCTTACTTGATAACGCTGCTACTGTCAGCCTTGAGCCGTTTCCTGTAGTCTGGTCTTATCATTGAGGTGACGCCACCAATGGAATTTTCGTCATCCTCCGAGCGACCCTCCCTTCCCGCCCCTCTTTGCATCTCCGACTTCTCATGGATCATTAAGAAGGACATCCTGACGGCAGTGGATTTTTGGGGTTGGAGCTCAAATTTTGAGTTTTTATGAATTACCTCAACGTCAACTGTGCTAGAGCCGCTTACCTCTTCTGGGTAATACACTTGAGTGGGGAGAATTTTGTTCTTTTAAGTTAGAAAATTTTAACATAAAGCGGTTCTTGAATAACTTCAACTTGTAAGACTTGTGAGACTGGGCTTGGTGTGATCGATTTATTCCCCAGGTAGTAATCCTCATATCGGCGGAAGTTCTACATTTGCTTATCTTTCATGGACAGGACAAAATTCAATTTATTTTAGTTTATTTTTTGTTTGTATTCAATTTAAATGCTTTTACGCTGCTTTTAAATATAGTAAATTTTTGTTTTCGAATGTCAATCAGTAATTTAGTAGTAATATGAAATTGATATAACTTTATAACTTAATTACTCATGACTCATATTAAAGCAAATCTGCTAGAAAAATAAAAACAATATAAATGAACGTTACAGAACAGAACAGCGTCGCGTACCTATTATGTAACAATGTAACGTTCGTTGTGAATTGATGACTGTCGGGAACACGTGACAGAACAAAAGACACACATCATCGAGATAATCGAGAATCTAGATTACATTTTTACATTTTTTTTTACATAACGGGAACGGGATTACAAGAAATTAGGAAACAAACAAACAATCTACTACACCTAGGACCCAGATAGGGAAAAGAGACCGCTACCTCAGTCGGTCTCGGTAACCTGAATTTGTGCATCGATTTGAGAAAAAAGATAATAAATTATTTTTCGTTATTATTACTGTAATAAAAAAACATTATTACTAAAAGAAGTCAGTAGTAATAAAAAAAAATAAAAGTACGCTGTCTTTGAACCAATAGAGAGAATAGAGACCCAAAGAACTTACTGCATAAATTTTTGTAATAAGTAATAAAAATCATTATCCTAGAAAAACAGAATTGTTTATTCTTAAATGGACTAAACTGACTTGGATCAATTATCCATAGTACCAGTTAATTATATATAACCTCAACTCAATAATAAATTAGCATTAATAGTGCACAGTGCAGTCCGCAGTGAAATGTAGTCTACAAATACATAAAAACTTGGAGTAGTGTACTATCTACATAATAAATTATAAATTCCGATCGAGTCTTATTTTAAATTGGGAACCTCTGTTACACCGTATAGCGTGACACTATAGGGGTTGTTTATTAATTTATTCAATTCGCTACAATGCGTTATGTATATATACCTACAGATTTCGTACATTAATAATATAATTACATATTATAGTAAAGCGGTTGCTTCGCTCCCGAGCCAGTCGAAAGGGTAGTAAAAATTGTTGAAAAAAAATTAATGAGTTGATGCATTTTACACGCCTCGGTTGGAAGTGGGTTACCAGTTGCAATTTTAATTTGAAATTTTTCATTTTCAATGTGCTCAGTATGTTTGTGAATAACATCAAATGAGGCCAAATAGAAAGGTCAGTATGATTAGTTAACAGTTCTATTAGCGTCAATATTATTAATATTGTCCGTTTTTAATCTAATTCGTTTAAGTTAGGTAGCTGCCGTTATTTATCGGTCGAGTTCGTTCTTTCGGGGGTGCGTCCATAGGATTTTAGCATTATCGTCAATTTATACTGTGGAAGTGGACGTGGAATAAAATAAACTGTGATAAAAAATGTTTCAGTTTGCACTGCAATAAATAATTAAAATCAGAAAATTAAAAATCAAAATCTGAAATATGATGGTCGGATGGGTGAGGCCAATCTCGGTATTTCGGCAACCTTGGTTGTCCTTCCATTGGATTTTAGCATTATTGTCAATTTACTGTGAATGTTTACTGCATGATCATTATGTTGAACATCGTTTATCACAATTTATTACAGCAATTTGGAAGTGAACTGGTAAAGTCCTACGGACGGACGCCGGATGGATTTTACCTTCGCCAGTTCGCCTTCCAATCCAACTCTAGATTCACTATAACTATAAGTCACAATCCAATTTTTATTTTTTGCATTCCAAATCTTTCAGTTTGAGTTCAAATTATATTTTTAACGTTACAATCAAATCAGTTTAATTCAATGTAGTGTATAGCTAAGCTTTAGTAGGCTGTATGCGCGGATTGTCTGGATTTCTGGCCTGTTGAAAATGGAAGTGAAGCGATTGACTTTACCAATTCAAATTCAAGATAAATAGTGATTTTAATTTCATTATAATTATGCTTTTTAAGAAGAACGTTTTTTAAATCCTTGTCATTACATTACATCCACAATGCATTCTCCCTTTTACGTCAACGAAACTATTATGATAGTTATTGTTAGGGCACACCATCTCGTTTTACACACCTGAATAGTGCAAAATGTGATTTTATGCCCCTTTAAAAAGTGCATTAGGTGGTTTTACACCCTTTTAGAAAGTGCAAAACGTGGTTTCACACCCATCACCCATCAAAGTTGTGTAAAATCCCGTTTTGTATTTTTCAAAATTGTGTAAAAGCTCGTTACGCACTATTCATAAGTGTGTAAAACTACGTTTTGCACCTTCTATGTAAATGGGTGTGAAACCACGTTTTGCACTTTCTCAATGGGTGTAAAACCCCGTTTTGCACTTTCCAAAAGTGTGTTAAACCACGTTTTGCACTTTCCAAAAGTGTGTAAAACCACGTTTTGCACATTTTAAAGTGGCATAAAATCACGTTTTGCACTTTTTAAAAGGGCAAAGAATCACGTTTTTCACTCTTCATAAGTGTGAAATTTTTTACAGCTAAAACTACCTGCATAGCAAAATCCGTTGTGTAGCAGCCAACAGCGATTTCCTCTTCACATGTCAACTCTGGCTTGTAATTCGACGAGTCGATCCAACCTTCATCATCTTCCTCGTCAGAATCAGAGCCAGCCACTTTAGAGACGAACCCAAAAGTATTTTGATCCTGAGCACGTTGGTCCTTTTCAAATGTTACCATCTGCTCACTCAATAATGGTTCGGACCTCAATGGTACTTTGGAGTGCCGAACGTGAAGTTGATGGGCTAGGGCAAGAACGTACAAATCCGTTTTCGAAAGTACTGAATAGTCTCCAGTTGCCTTGCTAAACTTTGTTACTGAATCAAAGAAACATAAAATTTACAGAATTCATAAAATACAATACATTTATTAGATGTAGGTACCTGCTTTTAAGCAAACTAGTAAAGGTAGGTAATGTTAGGCATGCCTAAATAGATTTTCACTTTTTTATACAGTAGGTAATTGCTTACCTACGGTAAGGGCTTGTAATTAAGCCTGGGTTTGGAAAAGCGGTTCTGAAGAATGCTAATACATATTGAGCTACAGATTACTTTTACTTACTCAGCCCAAAAAATCACTCAAAGCATTCTAATTGTGGTATGTCTGAAAATTCTTGGAAGTTGTAGCTGAATACCACTATTTTTATACTAATTTAATAAAGTACCTAGTAGGCTTTTCGTGTATGTTGTATGTGGACTTTTTTCAAAAACAAGTTTTTAGACCGCATCGTATTTTAAAACTTTTAGTTTGCTCTCGAGTTGAGCTGTTGCAGTAATAATTGCACACAATGTTGAATGTATGTTGTGTGTAATGCGTCGCCTGTACTTTTAATAAACTATAAAAAAAGAAATTCTATTAACTTCATAAGTTCTAAATAACTTGTAATACAAACGGCCACAATTATTAGAAGTAAACAACAGTAAATTAAAGCAAGCACTCATAGTAAAACAAACCAGTCATACACTTAAAACTACCTAATTATTATTTACCGATTGCAATACTCTCGTCGGACGGTTCAAAAATATCCAATTTATACGGAAGGAATTCTAATCTTGCCCGGGTTTGACGATCACGAACTTCATCGATGACGCTTATAGTCGTGTACGCATTCTCACACAGCTCCTATAAACATTAAATGACACACAACAATCAATTGGACGACAATAACGTCAAATGTGGAGGTATTTATACGTTTGGAACCGTCCTCACAATCCTCCATCCTACATCTTCCATCCACCATCCTTCATCTACCATCCTCCATCTACCATCCACCAGCCTGGCCGAATGGCGAATACTTTCGGCTTTTCCACCATAATGGCTAAATGCCGAATACTGGGGTCCAATTCGGCCTTTCCACCATCCTGGCCGAATGCCGAATACTCGGGGTCCGATTCGGCCTTTCCACAATCCACCATCCTGGCCGAATGCCAAATAATATACGTCCAATTCGGCCTTTCTACCATCTACCATCCTGGCCGAATGCCAAATACAATGGGTCCAATTCGGCCTTTCCCCCATCCACCATTCTAGCCGAATGTCGAATACTGGGTGTCCAATTCGGCCTTATTTCCACCATCCTGGCCGAATACGGAATACTGGGGGTCCAATTCGGCCTTTTCACTATCCACCATCCTGGATGAATGCCGAATACAATAGGTTCAATTCGGCCGTATGCAAGCTAGCCGAATTGTGAACAAAATGTACAAGCTAAAACGAATATATTCGGTTAAAGTTGGTCGAACTGGAGATCGTAGAGAACCGATCATTATTATGACGTTTACAACGTTCCCCATCCACTTTAAGGACTTAAAAACGTCAGCCTATCATCTAATATGTCGTTAGCTGAATGAAAGGTCTTTTCTGTTTTCATAAAAGCTACTTTTTCTTCTGGCATATTTCATTCGGCCCGCCATCCACCATC
>JAQFZC010007418.1:0-11240 GCA_034695205.1 Dicyrtoma fusca | reverse complement strand
TACTCAACTACGTCAGTGGAAATCAGACGGATCAGTCTGGGAACTATTCGTTTGAGGCCTTGCCGCAATATTACCCGATTCAAATATTTTCTTTGTACAATGGTAGTACTACTGACAGCGAGTTTCCCTATACTTATAGTTATGACACGGGATATGAATCAAATGATTTTAATGTAAGTTCATTTTTTAAAATTTTGAGATGTTACTTATTTTGTTTTTCTGCAATTAGTTTTAGTGTTTCTTTTTCAAACACAAACTATACTGATTTTCTAAAAGTAAGTTTAACTATTTTAAGGGCACTTTATGGTTGCGCGAATCCTGGGCTACCGGAAAACTTATTGATAACAGCACTGCAAACTGTTCGTTGTACAATAATGTCTTCTTTGTGGCATCGACATTGGCTCCAGAGTGTGAAAATCTATCGTATGATTATTGCAGTGGAGAAGCCATTACACAAAGAGAATATCAAAATTGAAATTTTAATTCTAATAAATTAATTGGTGAATAAGGTTTTTCTGCAATGAACACGCATTATAAAAATAGTGCTTCCGGATTCCGGATAACGTGTGTACTATCTTAAAAGAATTAAAATATTATTTAAACTAATTGTAAGGTTTTTCGAATTTTTTTAATACATTAATATTTACGATTAATTATTTTTCTCAGAAAATTACTTCGATATTTAAAATTTACAAGGCTTAAAAGTAAGTCATTTAGTTTATTTAAAAATAGTCTAGTATTTCAGCCGAATAATCTCACTATACGAAGGCGGGGGCGTCATCGCACGATGTAAGGATGGTACAGCATACGAAATATTTGAAGATATTTCATCTTGAATTTGAACTGGAATTTAGAAAAATTAAAATAAACCATTCTGTATTTCCAGCAGATTTTAATTTTAAAAATGCATGCTAAATCACAAACATAAAGCTTTTACCTTGACAAACCGAGTAGCTAGGCGGATGTAAGTTTTCAAATGCGCCATTTTGAACAGGACTTTCTTTACTCCAGCACAAAAATCCACAAACGATCACAATCAGCACGAATAATGTTGCAACACTGTCGAAATGTAAATTACGATTCAATTTATCAATAAAATATCAATCCAGGGAAGTAATACTTATATAGGATAATTTATTAAACAATAATATTTACAGCACTTACAATATCCAGAGTAAAACTATGATTGTGCTGCCGTGCATTGAAGGTATTTCGCAGCGCCCAGTGCTCTCGCTTTTAACTTCGTCATAGTTGCAGTTGCCCTCAGCTAGCGTACTCAAAACAGAACTAAATAGCAGCAGCATTACAATTGTAGGAGCATTTGAGCTATATGACTTAAATTGAGATTCCATTTTAGATACACAAAATAAAGTTTTCAAATAAGTTTGGTTGAAGTGTATGTAGTATGTAACTTAAGTTTTAAAAAGTATTCTTCTACCTAGTTGTAAATTCGCTCTTGGCAGAATGCTAAAACTGTTATGGAAACAGAACTCAAAAAACAATACAGTAAATAAATAAAGTGACGCGCAAACGAGTAATCAAGCGCGCACGTTGTATTCAGGTTTCCGGTTTTATTCTTAACTAACGCAGCTGCGGCACAAACGGAAAAATAAAGTTATAATTAATTGAAGCAGTGCGTATGGAAACTATATAATACTTATATACGTCAATAGCGACTTATTGAGTACGTAAGCGGTGGGAATTGTGATGAATAATACAATGTTTACATAAATAAAAATAAACTTTTAATAAAATAATTATTTGTAAATGTATACACATGTATTTTTTTAGTATTAACTACTAACAAGGTTTCGGATTTTATTTATTTTGAAATATTCTAGCAGTGCAGAGGCACAACCTCGCTATAGGATGGCGGCGGCGTCATAGGACGGTGTAAGGATGGCACAGCGTACGGAATTCTTGAAGGTGTTTCATTTTCAATTTGAACTGCAATAAGATTTAATAATAAACGTTATTTCAAGCAGACTAAACGTTTTACAAATCTCAAAAAATAGAAAAGCAAAGTTTTAACCTCGACACACCGGGCAGCCAGGTCTATGGGTATGCAAGTCAATAAATGAGTCACTTTGATCAGGATCGTCGTCACTGCAACATAAACATCCACAAAAGATCACAAGCAATGCTGCAACACTGTGGTAAATTAAAATACATTTCAACATTAAAATGACAAATTAGGGGCGGTTGGTATCAGTTAATAAAAACATTTACTAATGCACTCACAAGACCCAGAATAAGACCTCCATTGGGTCGCTGCTCAGTATTAAGGGCAGCTCACAGCGTCCAGTATTCCCATTCCAAACTTGGCTATTGTTGCAGCTTCCCTGAGCAAATGTACTCAAAATAGCAGTAAATAGTAAAAGCGTTACAATGGTAAGAACATTGGAAATATGTGAAATAATTTGAGATTTCATTTTAGATACAAGAACTAACGTTTGCCAATTAATTTGACTCAAGTATATATCTATGTAAATAGTACTTTGTGTTTGTACTAGACGGAGTAATATTAGCTCTATTTATAAATTATCTTCTGGTAGAATGGTAAAATCGCTACAGAAAGAAAACTTTACAAACAATGCAGTAAATAAAGTGACGTACAAACTTGTAATGAATGGCGCGTACTTATTAGATTGTTGTTTCAGGCTTAGTGCGTATTCCTTAGCTAATGGAGTTGCGGCACAAATGGCAAAAGAAGGCTTACGTCACAATCGACGTCTTGAGTACGTCAGAGGTGAGAAATGGTGATGACTAATAAAAGTTTATTTATATTCTGAAAATCAACAATGATGGAAGAATGTTAGAGATTAGAATGCTTCTTCAAAAAATATTTTAGTGATTCATGGTATACTAGTAGAATGAATCACAATGCGTATATATATATACTTTCGCTTTTATTGCAAATCAGTATTGCTAGTCTATAAGCGAAACGAAGTTTCGTACCATTAGACATGCTTTACTAATTTTATTATGTAATACCAACACATACAGCATACTTAGCTATCTACTGTACCAATCAGCCTAAAATAAAAATGTAAATTAGAGCTTCGATCGGTACGCCAAATTCCCGAGTTTCCCGATCGGTCCGGGAAAAGGTGCGGTACGGGTACGTACTTTCAGGAAATGGAGTTTTCCCAGGAATTCATGGGAAAATTGGAATCACAATTTTACTCACTTTACCTGTGCTCTTTTCAACCTCAATAAACAAATATTATAATTATTTTTGTTTTTTATAATTTAGTAATTGTTCAGGTAATTTTAGGCACAATTAAAATTTTTTCGAAATGGATTTAAAACTATACATATTTAAATTGCGAAATAATAAATTAAATTTTTTTTATATTTATTTTATTAAAAGACCATAGTTTTCAGATACCGTCTCCTCGCAAATAGAGCCCCTGGGGCTCTATCCAAAAATTGTTGCCGTTGACTGGGGTTCTATATGAGAGTGAGGCTCTATTCAAAACTTCCCGCTTTGCTTGCCGTATAACATATTGCATTTCTAATACAACCCCATGGGATGTATTAGAATGTCTTATGTTAAACAGTCCCATGGGGCTCTATTGGAGAGTGGGGCTCTATTTTAATTTTTCCTTCGTAGTATGGGGCTATATTAGAGAGTGGGGCTATATTTGAGAGTGGGGCTCTATTTGCGAGGATACGGTACTTGATTTGGCATCGATTAGTACTGTAATGAATAATACTACTCTGGCAAAGATAGCTGTATTCATAAGTAGGTTTGGCTTTTGTCTAGGTTGATTCCTGCTTAACTAATTCGCGGGCCAGATAATAAATAATACTCTCAGATCAATCAAATATTGAACTCAGGTTCCAATTAATTATAAAACAATAGAAATGTATTTATTCTTCAAAGGTGTGGCTCTGTTTCATTAATATATGTAAAACTCTTCAAGTCCCAACGTGAAATACGAGAATACTCTCATTTATGCCAAGCCCCACAGTAAATCGGTCAGTTGCTCAGAAATAGAAAGACACACGCACATATTACGCTCAGCAATATAATAATAAATAACGTAGGGCACAAACTCACCTTTGGGCATAGACCTATGAAATAAAGCAATGACTACAACGACTAATGCTATTTATGGTGTGACCGCCCAGCCGCTAGAAAGCGCTGAGAGGAACTATGAAATCTCTAGACCAGATGCACAGCCGAACGTCCCCCACGGTTTCATAGGGGGCTCACTGTTCTTCTAATCGTTGACGGCACCTTTCGGACCTACCGCCAACCCTATTTCCCTACTCTCACAGTGAGACGAAGCGGCTCCCGCGGTTTCGCAGGAGACTGTAAAACTAAGGAGAGGGCTTACCGTGTATCGCAAATACCAAAGGGGAAAGTGGAGGGATGGAAAGTAGCTCCAGTGTCAAGTCCGGGCAGCGGCCACAGCTCCGAGTGACGTCAAGGCGATGAAGAAATCCACTGAAAATCCCAGTAGGCCGAGTGTAGCTTCAGGAGATACGTGGGTGAAGGAGACACTCACAAGTTAGGGTAGGAAGTCGAAAAGCTAAGGGTCAGGGCATAAATTACTGGGCAAAAAGTAAAATAGGTAAATGGTAGGTAGGAGAAGTCCCTGTTCCCTCGGTGTCAAAGGAGCGAGTCTTCGTTCATGTAATAAAGCTAGGAAGGTCTTGACGACTGTTCAGGGTCTGACGAGTGGCTTCTGAACTTTGCCCCCATACTGGGCCTCTATAGCCTCTCATAGGCAGCAATTGACAGCATGCTACGCTAGTAGTATGTTGTCCCTGACTACTCCTAATTTTATTTAATTATAATTCCCCACCTAATATAGTATAATTACCTAACCTACATCAACATTAGTTAAGTGCTGACTAGTGGTCAGTGTTGCTACATTTTATTTAGCGTTGCCAAGTGGCACCGCCCGCTCAGCCAATGAGCGTCTAGGTAGGCGGAATAGAAATGAAGTAATGAAGCAGAATGGAAAAAACTATAGCACTGCATAGCCAGGCAGAGCATAGCTGCTCTATACGTACTTATGCGCTCCACTCATTTCCCACTGCTTTCCTTAACTCTTTCAATTGCCGCTGAGCTCTGTATTTTACTGGGAAGTTCCCAGTGAAAATTTTAATTAACTTTACAAATGTGATTTATAGTACACGTCATTAAATGTGTAGCATGACTATTTTTCGGATTTAAAATTAAAATTTTAATGCTTCTGATTCATGTTAAGAACAACGAAAATGTTCGAAATATTTGTAAATCTGATATCCTATAGCATGCCTGTGTAAACGCATTGTAGCTTTGTAGCAACCCTCATTAAAGTGGTCAGTTTGACTTTTGTCGAACTTCAGCACTCGCTATCGAACGTAAATATGCATCTATGAACAAACCAAGCCTTGTACCTAAAATTTTGACAAGTTTTTCCAAAAAGCGTAAAAAAAAATTTTAATAATGTAACCCAACAAAAACTTGAAGCTAAAGCCCTAGGCTTTACTAGGGTTAATTGCGAAATCTGGTAAATGGTTCCGTTTGGCATTTTGGGAAAAATCAATTCTCGTTCAGAGAAGCTTTTGCTTTCATGGACAATTCGGGTGAGACAAGATGTTTGTGGCAACGGTTTGAGTCAAGGTGAGCATCAAAGGTCCGGAATGTATTGTAAGGCCTTACCTGCCCTCAAATAGTACGTGTTCGGAATGTACTACAGAGACAGTCCACTTATACTCACTATCTGCACGTTTATTGTTGAATCATTGGTCGATGTTATGCTTGTAACCCTGTAGTTTGCCCTCCGTTGAATGTTGGCCACGCATTCTGTAGATACAATAAATTCAGGTCTAATGTTAGACCGCACGTCAGAACATAATTGCGTCAAATGGCTGTGCACGTCTAATACTTCACTTGTAGTAGGTAGTATTACCCTAGCCAAACGGAATCCAAGTGATGTTGGATTTTTGGGGAATCTTTTATGTACGTCACTTATTTTTTTCCACCGCAACGTTTAGTTAGGCCGAATGTGTTTTTTGTAATAAAATATTGAATGTCGGTGTCCGTATCAGTATTTTTGAACATATTCAAACTATATTGGTAGAGCTTCGATTGGTCCAGTATGTTACGCGGCAGTGACTTGTTTTGTACCGTGCCGACACAACTCCTCCCCGTACCGACTTTTCGGGACCAGGAAACGCATTTGCTTTCCTGTTCCTGTACCGCACTGCTCCGAACCAAGTCGAAATTCCAGGTAATAAACTTAATTATTTTAAAGTTTTGTAGTTTAAAGTTTGGGCTATAATATAATGTTTAACTGAATTATTTCTAAGGACTTAAATTAATATTGTGAATGATTCTGATTCATTGAAGGATCAATAGAAAATATTCAGTTAAATGTATAAGGGAGGCCCGGGTAAAAAAAACAGGCATGAGATTTTATTTAACTGAAGCTGAACAATAGCATGAAACATGAATCTAATATAATGAAACGATTAAGGCATTTGTTATAATTGAAGTTCTGAAAAATGTTTTCATTTACCAAAACAAGTGGGCTTCGCCTACTTGGTTAGCTAGGACGATAAGTTCTTTACCAAGGATATCAGAATCTATTTTTCGAGCTTCAATTAAATATCTTCTGTAGAACATATTATCGAGGATAACCAAGTGGGCTTCGCCTTTTAGTGGCCTCAATGATATGTTCTACCGAAGATATTTAATTAAACCTCATAGATATTAGGTATACCGTCTGCATTTTCGAAAACCGAAAATTTTCAAATTAAAATTGCGACCGGTCACTCACATCCGACTGAGACATGTAATGTATTGTTTTAAAGCAAATCGCATGTTAAATAGGAATTTTAGAGACTGCAAGGTTAGTATGAAACTTTAGCTCAAGAGATTTTCATGTTTATTTTGTTTTTTCACTTTTTTCGAACTTTTTTCAAACTATTTCATAATTTGGACATCCAGTTAAAAAACCAACTTCAGATCTGTCATCTACTCGGCATTTCTGTTATAATGGTGTATACCTTGATACAGATTGAACAAAATGTCCACTTTGCAGTTAATTACTAAAGTATATATTATGTATATATTTTAGTAATTATTACTACAAAAGTTTTAAAAAAATTTAAAATAGCTGAAATATTATACGCCCGGGTAAAAAAACAGCATCCACCGGGTAAAAAAAACACCAGTGACCAGGTTAAAAAAACAGCAGTCACCGGTAAACTAGTCATAGATTAATGACCCATAGATTATTTCTATGACTAAATGTGTCAACCGCGGTTGTTTTTTTACCTATTGCTAATTGCTAACATCACTCACACAATCCAGTTTTTAGTCGATTTTAAGTTTCTGGCATTGAGTTGCTGCATCGCATTTTAATTGCATTAGCTTTACAATTAATTAAAAGAAATTTATTTAGTTGATTAACTCATAACCGCAACATTTAATCTAATTTTGTTTTATTTCCTTGATAGTCATAAGTTATAGAGACCATTTCGTATTAATTAAATGACTGGTTGTGTGCCATAGCTATTTTAGAGCCTACTTTTGATATTAAAAACATCACAGTCGACTTGATAACTTTTAATAATAATATTAAAAGAGTGTGTTATTCTCCGAAAATCATAGGTAATTGTAGTATGTAGATAGATATAAGTACTAATTAATTACTTAATTAAGAAGTTTCGCAAAATAGCCATGGAAAGCATAATGCTATTATAAAAGATGTATTTAGAGATCAGAGATGTATGTATTACACCTGGATTATGTTACTTATTTAAAATAGTATATATAATAGATTTAATAATTGTAGGTAGTTTTAAATAGATGTAAGAATCTTTGGCGGCGACGACAAAGATGATGTGTATAAAGACCGCCTTTGTCGGCAATCAGGGGGTTTAGTTCTAATGAAATTGTGTTTTACTTGGATTTGTAATTGTAAACAGTGACTATTTATGTCATTGTGTAAACAGAGAGTAATTTCAAATGAAATCATGAGATTTCTCTTCAGAGATCATTTCCATGTAATTATGTAAATAATGCGATGATTTTATTATTTAATTTCAAATTCATCTTTGGACTTTATTTATCCATTTATTTAATTTAAATTCGAACTTTGAATTTTAATAATCCATCTGTTTATTTTATGGTTTCGGCTTTTGAGTTTCAAACGAAATTTCAATTTGGTTATTGATTTTAACGTAGAGGATTACGTCCGATTTTATGTACAATTTTAGTATTTAAGAAACCAGATTTTTATGTTAAAGTATCAGAAACAATTTAGTCTTTGGTCAGTGAACATCAGTGTAAGATCATTAGTGTGCTAACTTTTGATCAGTGAACATTAATCTTACTCGAACTTTTGATGTGTGAACATCTGTAGATCAATCTTATTTTAACTTGTGAGAAGAGAACATCTCATTAGAGGTTGGTCGTGTATTTAGTTTTGATCAGTGAAGATCAGTCTTGTCTTTGATCAGTGAACTTCAGTGAAAATTGTGAAGTGAATTCTTTAGTTTATACACATTTTATTTTGAGAATTAATAATAAGTTTATATACATAAATTAACGTGTTATGAAATGAATGAGTGAAGTTTTAAAAGAATAAAAAATATAATCAATCCTAATTAATATTGTCTTCCCAGATTGAGTTGGACCGGAAATAAGTTTCGTTTTACCAGATTGAGTAGGACCAGTAATTAATATAGAAGTCATTTGATTATAGTTTACTACAATTAATTATTATTATAAAAGTCATAAAACTTATTTAATTTATATTTTCGTAGTATTCTTTATATCTTTCCATACAGTTTCAATTGCATTTTATATTTTTCCCCACAGGTTAATAATAATAATCTTTCACCACAAGCTAATAATAATAATCTTTCCCCACAGATTATTTATATACAGATTTTACAAAATCATACCCCTTCCCAAACGCTGATCTTATTATTTATAAAATCATATCCATTACCTAACATTGACTTTATATGTTATTTTATATCCCATTTTATTTATTGCTCTTGAATCAATAACAGTATATTTTTGATTTGTTTCTCTATTCATCATAAAATAGAGTGGTGGAGGTGACCCTTTTACTTAATAGAAGATTTTTATTCCAATCCATTGAATTTGTATAGTTTCAGTACCTACAAGTATATCAAGTATATGTAACCTACTTCTTTATGACTTAAAATCTTATTAACATTATTATTATTATTATTCGGGTATTTTAATTAATACCTTTGTTGTGATTCTATAGTTTTATAGGATCATAACAAGTGCAAGCAGGAGCTTCGTAGGTTTATGACTTTATGACCCACCGCAAATCGTCCACGTGTTCAAATGTGCATGTAGGAAGTACGTATGTATGTGTTAGAAAATTAAAACCGTCAAGGTTTTGAAAAAAAGTGCAAATACAAGTTTTTTTGTGCAGATTTTCAAGTAATGCAAACCCTTTTGGAGGTTTTATAAAAAAGCGCAAAAAAGAGTTCCTTGCATGCTGATGCTATAAACAACATTGAGTTTTATTTCTATGTTCACAATTTACAAGAGTTTCAACTACATTATTTTGTTTATTTATTTATGTGACTATTTAGTAAGACTATAATTATGTGCGTTTGTGTATATTTACCTATATATATATATATAACTAACTTCACAATTGACTTAATGAGTATGTAAGCGGTTGGAAATGGCGATGAGTCAACATTGATGACTAATACATTTATGTTTATATGTTTTCTTTAAACCAATCATATGAATCCAATCTTCTGCTTGTTTGTACCATTGGAATTTCTTTACAACTTTTGTTACGTAATATCAACACGTATATATCATGCTAGGCCATCTATTTTAACAATCAACTCATATAAAAATATATATAATAGCCCTTAAAAATGATTTCTAAACTGTACAATATTTCTACTTTTCTTGTATCTCAAACCTCTCCAAAATACGTTCTAGTCTAAGCTCCAAGTTGTAAACGAACAACCATAATTAGATAACAGAAATTATTCTATAAGAATTACTGCTTTCACACACTGTGCACCTAGAGCAATTGTAGCAGCAAAATACAATTAAGGCTGATAAAAGCGGCACTCCAAGGGCGATTACTGCAGTCATTGAAGCTCTGTCAAAAATTACAGTTGCAAACCAATTAGGGCTTAAACTTCAAATAATATCTGTTAAACCTTTAACGCATTCGAAACTGTGTAACCATGAAACGAATACTGAACAAAAATGTTTACTCTCCAAATTAACCTTTTCAAAACGGTCGCATTTAGTAATTAACATTTTAAAAAACGTGCACAATTTAGGAACTTCCACTTTGAAAGAGGGAAAACACGAAATTAAGTTTTCAAAAACAGCCAGAAATGAGTAAATGACATTTTCAAAAAGGTCAAAACGACAATTTACATTTTTTAAAAATATGCAGAAACTAAAGTAACCAACACTTTTAAAAAGGAAAGAACAAGAAATTACATTTTCATACACATGCACAAAATAGTAACTGACACTTTTAAAAGGGTCAAAACAAGAAATTACATTTTTAGAAACATGCATAAACTAATATTATACATTTTCAAAATGGTTAAAACAAGAAGCTACATTTTCAAAACATGCAAAAACTAGTAACTAGCACTTGCAGAAAGGTCAAAACATGAAATAAAGTTTTTAAAAACATGCAGAAACTGTTAACTGACATTTTTAAAAAGGTCAAAACGAAAAATTACATTTTCAAAAACATGCAAAACTGGTAAGCAACACTTCTAAATATAAAGGTAAAAACAAGAAATCACATGTTTAGAAACATACAGAAACTAGTATCAGACATTTTTAACAGGGTCAAAACAAGAAAGTATCATTTTTAAAAAGATGCAAAACTATTAATTGTACCGTTTTGAACAGGTTAATAGTATTTAGATGGGTCTCAAAGATCATTGCATTACATACCCAACAATCACAGTTAAATCTGGGTCAGCAGGATTTTGTGGTTCCGTCGTCCATTTTTGAGTTGTATTGGTAAGCGCTTGATTTTCCCGCTCTCGTTCTTTGATAGCTAAACAATCAGAGCTGTAAATACTAATCAACACTGTGAAGATGCTCAAAAGCGATTTAATCCTAATTTTTGAACCCATAGGCACACACTTCATCATATAAAAGAATTATTTTTCAGTATTTTTTGTATAATTCCCAGTTTATTCGGTGTTCCTTTACAACTGCTAACTGAACTGACACAATCCTATTT
>JAQFZC010007417.1:0-11241 GCA_034695205.1 Dicyrtoma fusca | reverse complement strand
ACAGGATCAAATCCCATGTGCCCCACTGTAGACTATTGAGGACGGGCCCAGCCCCACTCAACCACCCTGTCGCTCTTCTGTTTACGGGCAGTCTCTAACATCAGAACAGTCCAACGGTTTATGCGTTTTTGTGTTGTACGTTTAAAATTATATTAATAAAATAGACTTTGGGTACTTGTTACGAAGTGAAGATTAAATTGAGTTGTCGTTTATTAATAAAGGACTCCTCACAGGAGATTTCAATGCTGAGTGCTAGTAAGCCTTTTTTACACAACAAATAATAAATGTTTTATTTATTGGGTCCATTTGACCGTTTCGGTTGATACAACCTGACCCAGTCACTGTGAGTGAGGAAGATAGGGGGCTACCGTATCTATTTGTCGCGGTAATATTACCCATTTACCTATCCCCGCCCCCCTTCTCCACAGTAAAGGAGTCCATTCCCTAGGCCCTTACATTAAGTAGTTGTCACTAAGGAGCACCAAAGGAGATTGGGTTTCAATCAACCATTCAGTGACGTGTGCCGTACAAACACAGTGCCATACACGATTAGCAGGCAGTGACCGAGGATTGTAGCTTTGGTCTGAGGCTAGAAATTTCTATTCCAGTCTGCAGTCCTACCCGCTAACCCAAGCACGCTTGCTTATACACAACATATAGTCTATTTAGCTAAGTTCTAACACGGGAAGTTAAAGGAATAACCAAACAACTTGAAGCGTAGAGCAAAACTGCCCTAGTCTGCCTTTGTTCACCTGTGTATACCTTTTTCTTAATTATTCAGATTTTCCTGCTAAAGTAGATTGGTCAATCCAAAGTCCTAGCTTGGACACAAGAAGAATGGTACAAAACGTTTTTGTCTGGAGCTGTCCTCTTTAGTCCCACCCTGACTTGAACTGCCATACATACTTAACTTTACATACGGTAAGCTTAGATCCCTGATTGGATCTGTATCTGGCCGTGTAATAATTCCGTGTACTGAACTTTACATACAGTTAGCTAAGTTCCTTGACTGGACCTGTAGCTGACCGCGTAATAATTATGTGTACATGAGGTATCATTTCGCATTTCTGCAGAGCGTCAGTTAAAAACTCGTGACAGAGTGCAAAAGGATATCCAATTAACTTAAGAGTTTAACTGCTATTTATTACGCTACCTTACATTCAACACCAGACAATAACACAATCCTAATTTAAGCATAAACGATCAAATAAATCAAACCTAATTAAATTATAAGTGAGTTATGAACTTAAAATGAATTAGGCGTAATAAATCAGTTGTAATTAAATCATAATTAAAAGTTATAAATTCAAATAGAATCTATTGTTCTATAATATAACTAAATTATAATTATTAGTTATTAATGCTAAAACAATAAATTCCGCCAGTATATACAATTAAAAAAACACAACATAAATTCAGGCCAAGCGTAAAGTCTGGTCTTGCAATTACACATAAAGCGCGGTCTCAAAATTATGGTCTTACACAAGTCGATTTTTCCTATGCTTACAATGAATTAGTTTTTTGTTCATAACTTTTTTGTTGTTGAAAATCGTTCATATGCAATGGAACTCAAATGACCATAAGGAGCCGCATGAGCGTTGACCACCATCTCTAGAAATTCCTCGTACTTTTTAGAGCTCTCGAGCACCTATTTGAAGAACCAATTATCCAATCGTTTTCAACGTGCTACCGTGTAGTTTCAAAATTAAGTCGATCCATGCAGTGGCACAGTATTATCTTAATTATTATTTCTAATTAGAAATCCATTAATGCATAATGGTTCAATGTGTTTGTTGTAAAGAATATGTTTGTCTATAAAAAAACTGACTATGTAATTAGCTGTTAGTGTGTAGAACATAAGAACATGAGACCCATATAGTGGAGAGATTGAAACCGCACACGGTATACCACGCCAGTCGAGACGCCTGACAAACTGACAACCAGTAGACTTCTGTCCACGGACCTAATGCATATCCTTGTATATTATAACTCTGTATATTGATGTATATAATAGAATAAATGTTTAAGGTTGGCTTATTTTAGTAACATTTATATAACATTTATAGCGTTTAGTAAATAATACATTAGCTTTAGTTACTTCCGTTTACACTTCTGAGAACAATACTTCTACATCTTGACAATTAGATTACGAATGGCAATTTGGCGAAATTTTACAATAGACGTGTGATGTATATTACTTTTGTGTTGTCGTTCTTATTTTTAACTTTAACAATAAAACTTGCTACTGTAATTTATTGTCCGTAAACTTTAAAAATATAACTCGAGGTGTGAACTAATTATTACAAAGGAAAGCAAGCCACAAAATAAAATTCTATATTTTTTTGTACCTTTATTATGAGCACTCATTTTAAATCAACTGATTCCTATGAAGCTGAAACGTATTTCACATTTCTTGTAGTTTGGACGACTATCTTTATAACTGAATTGGCAATTATACTAAACCTGCTTCTTTAATCTAAATTTATTAAAACGAGTATACAATGAATATTGATCCAGCCCGTTACGCCAAGATGAATCACTTTCACGTCCAAGATGCCACAGAACAAATTCAAACAATTGTTCAAGATGGACTGCAAAGGTAAGCTAATCACGCGTAGTTATTTAACTTTGACTAAACGATTATAAACAAAACGTCTGACGGATAATACTTTAAAAGTATGAGTTCTGGTTTTAAGGTTTTTAAACGTTAGTTAATAGACTACAACTATTTAGAATGATACTTTTTTAATTGTTTTAAAGTACACTTACGAGCACTTGTTTCTGCACACTGTACATTTTAGCGTAAACTGATTCAGTGCTGAATACTGACTTTTTCTAAAAATGCTGCTTCTTCACTTTTATTTGCTCAACAAACGTAGGTTGTAAAATGACGACTTGCCAGTTTAATATGCGTAAAACAATAGTATAAAATAAATAATAAGTTACATTTTTAAAAAAACACCCCAGGGCTTCAGTCATTGTGGATATTGGATGTGGCATTGGGAACGTTTCTCAAGTGTTGGCGAGGCAGATTCCTTTCGAAACGTTTTTGGCATGCGATCTCAACCCTAAAATGATTGAATACGCAAAGTCTGTTTTCAGCAAAACATGTGAAGAGACCAAATTTTTTGTTTGTGACATCAGCAACAGATGGACAGAATTAAATCCATTTTTAACTGATGTAGAAGGCAAGGTCAACCTTGTTTGGTCCAACTACGTTGTTCACTGGATTCCACATGACCTGCGACCCCTGGCACTCAAAAATATGGTCAGACTACTGAAGCTCAGCGGCCGACTTTATATCAGTGTTTTACTTGGCAAGGATATAATTAGTAATCTCCCAGAGCACTTAATGGGGCGTTTGCAAAAGGCAATTTCTATCCCGACATTTGAAGCACAAACAGAAATGTGGAAAAACTACTTGGTTTCACTTGGATTACATTCATTCAGGGTGGACTACCAAGTGAAGTCGTATGAAATCGACGATGATGTGCGCAGTCAAATTAGGCCTATGCTTAACTTGTACAAGGCATTTCTTAGAAAAGATGTAACCGACGCTGAGTTTGAAAGTATTATTGACGAAGCTTTACCCTTTGTGTGCAAACAATTTGTTGTTTCTCAGGGCGATGGCAGTTTACCTACGATAACAATGCAAGTTCTACATATTCATGGGATTAAGTAAATTGAAATACAGAACTTAAAATTGTCTTAAAGGCTCCCAACTCGTTGAACGGTATTAAGTCCAATCCACAGACCCGAGCCAAAAATGCTAAATTTTCACAAACCAATTTCTTAAAATAGCTAAATATTACGGTTTGTATTGCGGCCGAAATTTTAGATAGCTTTTAAATTTTATGCATTAAAAACGTATCAATACTGAAATAGCGCATTACATGCGCATGCATTATGAAATAGTATCTAGAAGAGTGCGTATTGCAACGCCTAAGAGAAGCCGTTAGAGCTAATATTTAATAAAACCTGATTTATACTTAGCATACACAAATTTGGGCCTCATGTCCCACTTCTTACAACAAACCTCATGATTTGAAGAACTACCACGAAGCAGTTTTCGCATCTACAACTTCTTTAGCTGCTTTTTAGCATATGCAATGCTCTGACAACCGTAGTATGAAGAGCTCTCTGCGTGAGTAGGTGTAGCATATTGGATAGCTGTTTCAGGGTTGGTCAACGCAACGCCCGTAGAAATAAGGCTACCGAAGCTAGAATGTAAGCAAGACAAAAATACTGATAAGCAATTGTACTACAACCGACATTTTTTTGCCGTTTTATAAGGTTTTATATCAAATTGCTTTCTAGCATAGTTGTTTAAATAACGTTTTGGTAAATCGTTTTTACTTGCTGCCACAAGCTTACGAACCCTGAAAGAATATAAAAGTGGTCATTATTTTGGATTAAACCTTAATTAGTTTGTAGAAAATATGAATATGAATCCTTAATCTAAACCCTTTTTAGTTAGCTGTATGAGACAAAAACGTAAAAGATAATACTATAATATGTACTTGATGGGAGAGAAAAAGTCGAGCCTACATAAAAATACTGTATCAATTAAATTACCGCATATGAAATGTATCATAAAAATATGAGTCAAATTGCATACAATGGTTCAAAAGGCATTATTTCAATTATTTAGAATGAATCGTAAGGATGGACAGCCTCACATACATTTTAGGGGAGTTTTACTGTACACCCAGCTAAGATTTGCGGATTTATCCTACCTATGCAGACTTGTTGATACCTTAGAAAATATATTTGACCTACAGTTTAATTATGAAACACCTTGCTGGTTAGCACACACGTTTTCAAATAATGCGATTTAATATACAAAATAATTGCGCAAATCAGATAAACTTGTTTTTCAAAATTAGTAATTTTCAAAAACTAACTATTTTTAACCTTTGGTTACCCATGTCAGGGACGGTCTGGCCACAGAGTATTATTGCGTTTTCAGCGCCCTTAAGATTGTGAGATGTGCATTGGATGTAGCGTGAAGTGGGTGCGGTCTAAATATTAGATTTTTGAAAAGTTATACCTTTTAGGCGTAGAGATGCTGTGAAAAATTAAATAGTCTTACAAAGTGTATGCCAGAACATTGTTAATCGACATTTGCAGTTGAAATAGCAAGTAATGATACACGCTATTAAGCTTAAATTGTCTACGTTTGTTGAAAAATATTCAGCGCGAAAATTAAAAACTCGAGGGGACCCGGCAGAAATAACAAGGAAAATTGGCTTTTCTAAATAATTTCACAAAACTCAAACACGAAATTTTAATGCTACCACTTGCTTGTGTAGAATTGCAAGGCCTTTTGAACTGTGTGCCACACGTGGCTGTTGCTCTAAAACTGCGGCCCAGGAGCAAAGACAGGCATTGAGGAACAAAGAAATTTTGGCGAAACTTCTGTGGGTCACACTGCCGTTGGAATAATAAATACAGGAAAACGTTACATAAATTAAATGTTGCGGCTGCGTTCACGTATCTGAATTAGTTTTTTTAATGGCGCTACGTTTCGTACTTTAGGCGTGACATAAATGTTATGAACGTGAACAAGTAACGGTCGGGCGACTTTTTTAACTACTTTCTCAGTTAAAAAAAGTAGGTTGAAAAAAATGCCACTGGGCTGGAATAGACGTTTTAGGACGTTTCTAGAAAAAAATAAAAAATGCGTTTTTGCAAAATTTTGCGTATGACCTAAGCCGTAGCTGCAATCAGTTGGCCTGATAGCTTGGCAGTGTACACAATAGTGTACATTCTGGCAGAATGTATTAGTCTGCTATCTCAGTTTTTTTTAAAAATGGCGGCGTAACGCGGCATGAGGAAGTGAATGGGGGAATTAACTTAGGTATCTGAGAGATGAACTTGTTTTTCAAAATTAGTACTTTTCAAAAACTAACTATTTTCAAGCTTGTTTTTCAAAATTAGTAATTTTTTAAAACTAACTATTTTTTAACTTTTCGATACCCATGTCAGGGACGGTCTGGCCACAAAGTATTATTGCGTTTCTAGCGCCCTTAAAATTATGAGATGTGCATTGGATGTAGCGTGATGTTGGTGCGGTCTAAATATTAGGTTATGGAAAAGTTATACCTTTTAGGCGTAGAGATGCTGTGAAAAATTCAAGAGTCTTACAAAGTGTATGCCAGAACATTGTTAATCGACATTTGCAGTTGAAATAGCAAGTAATGATACACGCTTTTAAGCTTAAACTGTCTACGTTTGTTGAAAAATATTCAGCGCAAAAATTAAAAACTTGAGGGGACTCGTCAGAAATAACAAGGAAAATTGGCTTTCTAAATAAGTATAACTAGTAGACTATCATAACAAACCAATTAAAGGAACTTATTATGCTAACGAAATTACACCGTATAACAAATAAGAAGAAGATTTAAATATGAACACATCATAGAAACGAAAAAAAACAAAAGATCCAAATATAATAAAAGCTTAAGTAAAATGGAAATGACATTCTAGTGATTTCAATAGTTGGGCTGAATTAACACCTGAACAAATAGCGAATTCTGAATACAGACCAAAAGCAACTTCTAAAACAAAGCTAAGTAAAATATGGGTTAAAAGGCATGTTGTTAAACAAAAATAAGCACATATAAATGACAGAAGCAGCGGAAGTTAAACGTCAAGTAAGGCAAATGATAAAAGAAAATGAAAATAATAAAACAATTAGAGAACGATTTATCGCAGCAAAACAGACGACAATGCTTTTACATTAGAACAAGAGAAAAAATATGCGCCATTAATTAAAGCTACACAAAATATTAATATATTAATAATGCAGTAGAAAACAAAGCAATTTTAGCTTCAAAGGAATTAGCTATTTTAAAAACAGATGCCGATAACAAACATAAATTATTAAATAAAAATAAACAAACAATATACAGTAAACTAAAAGAGTATAAAGCCGGTAACGATCAATTATTAGAAAATTTAGCTGTAGCAAATCAATCTGTAGAAGAAGAAAGAAGTGCACAATTAGCACTTGAAAATGTACCTAAATTTATTTTTCAAAAATATAGTTTTGGAAAGCTTGCAATAAAGTACTTGGGAAATTTATCTGAAGATCCTTTAGCCATAAAATTAATATTTAATAATAATGTACACACAGATGGTTTTTATCTTGGAAATGAGAAAATTCTGGATTAAGATGATGACTTTATTGAAATATTGCGAAAAAAAGACCTATTACCACAGGTTTATGAGAATTATTAACTAAAAAAAAATCCAGATAAACAAGTATACAATTCTTCTGATGTGGAGACTTATGCTTGGCTAATGTTTAAAACTGGAGCATGTTATACACTAGAAGGTAGATTGAGAAGTTCAACGGGTGCAAAATGGGAATTAATGTCCACTTAAGGTAAAAAATGGAATATTATTGGGAAAGAAAGAACACCAAGTGATGCAGAACAGTTTTAAAGGATCAGGTCTAAAAAATAATGGCCGATTTATTACAGATAACCCTAGTATTGTTGTACCAAAACTAAAAACTACTTTAGCTAATATACAGGCAGGGCATACAAATATTGATAAACATTATGTAGCTTTAGCAACTGAAATCCTTTATAAATTTAAATCACATTTTTCTGAAAAGTCATTTACAAATATATATTCTATACTTGCAAATAAATTACATAATAAATGAGTCGAATATCTGATTCTTCGAGTCGAATCTCTGATGCCTTGAGTAATGAATATATATGAAATATAAAAGTTTTGAATAATATTCTACAAGAAATCAAAATACTTAATATTAAAAGCGAACGGATGTTTTTTTTTACATACAAAAGAAAACAATATTACGGTTTATTTTGAAAACCCAATATTTATTTTAAATGGGGCACAAATAGCTTTAAAGAAGATATCTGCATACTACCTAATACCTAATAATAATGAGCAGAACAATAACTTTAGATATAAACCAGATGATGCTGAAGATAATAATTTTGTAGATATTACTATAGCAACAATGAGTTATGAAATTGAAAGTATTGCTAATGAAATCCAAGCTAACATGCGTGTAGATATTAACAATAATTCTTTAGTAAAAGAAGGAACAGCTAAAGATGTAATAAAAATTAAACCAGATGCTTCGATTCAAAAATGTGTAATTGAAATTCCTACAAGTTATATTGTAGATTTTAGTACAAGTAATTCAGTTGGTAAGATTTTAGGATTTACAGCTAAAAGACTAACTTCAGGTAAATATTTTTCAGATACAACGGTAGATATTAACCCTGTTAGCTCTGTACTTGTGCATTGCGATTTAGTTTCTAGATGTCCTATAAATAGTAAATCATCTCGTTGCATTTATTCATTTACACTAAAAGTATCTATTGGTTATAAAATTATAGAAGAAGCCAAACAACCAGTATATTACCATATCGATCAGAAATACATTAATAAAATGAAAATATGGTTGACCGATGAAGAACTTAATCTCATTGATTTTAGACGTGATGAAATTACTAATACTCTATCTTTAAAGTATTATTAAATGAATACAAATACTAAATATATAACAAATGCCTGTGGTAAAAACAGCAAGGGACCCACAGACACAACAATACCAGTGAGTACAAGTACTACCAAAAAAGTACGATTCGGGAAACCACCAAATAACTCTACAGAAGAACCTTGGCAAAAAATACTAGATGAGTTACATGAATACCATGAAAGTCATGTTTCAAATAAAAAATAATCATAATTTTTTTCTTAAGTAAATGAATACTCAAGAAGTAATTGAAAACTATTTAGTTCTTAACACACCAATTGAAAGTAATAATGCGATAAAGTTTTGTAGATTTGAGGATTATTTTCCTTAGGAAATTTCTCTCTTAAACAAAGCAGGTCAAATAACTATTCGCGTTGACAATGTTGACAATTATATGTTATTGGAGAATAGAGAGTTTATTATTGAGGTTGATTTAGTAAAACAAGCAAATGGTTCAAGATATACTGGAACTGAGTTGATTTCATTAGCTAATAATGGTCCTGTTTCTATTTGATAAAGTTCAATTAAGATTTGATGCTACAATAGTAGAAGACTACACAAACGTAGGACATGCTAGTTTGATTCAAGGATTATTAAATAAAACTGAAAGGTTTAGTTCTAATTATGGACATACACTATGCTGGTCTCTAGATGATAACCAATATTCAGCAGCTTTTGACAAAAATCCATATTTTTCAATAGACAGTATATCTTATTTAAAGGTAATGACGCTAGCAGCAAAGGAAAAGCTAGATTTGTTATTCCATTTTCACATATTTTTGGATTTAATGATACAAATATATCAGGAATAAGAGTTTCTGTTCATATGGATAGAGTAAATAATGGAAATCTAGTGGTCAAACATCTGGGTCTGATAGTGTTGATGATGGTACAATTAATATTACTTCTCTAAAGTGGATAATTTCATATATAGATCTGAATACGGAAATGGCTGCTCAAATATCGAATTATATTGCCACGGAACTTAAAACTCTGTTTAAATTCAATATTAAAACAGTAGAAGAATTTCCTGTTTTAGAGAAACTGATTTTAGATCGTAATTTAACCACTATTTTAGGACCTGAAAAGATTCTAGGTTTTTTTGTTGGATTTCAAACTGATCGGTTGGATAATCAAAAATCTAATATTTCTGTGTTTGACCATTGTAATGTCTTGGATGCTTCTATTTCTCTAAATAATATAAGATATCCGGAAATAAAGTATGGAGGTGCCTGAAGTTTTAGTTTTATGGAATCTTATATCAGATTTGCTAAATCTAGGGGGCTATTCATATATTTACAACCTGAGATAGCGCAAGTAGGATTTTAAACAGCTTATTCTTTGTATTGTTTTTCAACAGCATTTCAAGAAGATCGGATTAGTGAAAATACAATACGCACAAAAATCAATTTTAAATTTAGTTCTAATGTACTAGCAAACACAACTGCACATGTTATTATAATCAGAGAACGAGTTATGTCAGTTACTACAACGGGTGGAAGACAAATGAATGTTGAATACATAAACACTTATTAATTTTTTTCTTTTTTATATAAATGATACATAATATTTCACTCACCGAAAGCCAATATACTTCTGTTGGAAATACATTCACAAATAAAAAGGGTGTAACATTACACCTAAACGAAGAACAAATTAATACAAAAGATGGTTACCCCATTAAGCTTACTTTAGCACAAACAAAACAATTAATAATTGGAATTCAAACCTGAAAGGCTCCTCGAGGGATTGTAAACAACCCGATTTTAAATTAAAACTATTAAGTATACAATGTAAAAACATTATTACTGGTTTATCAAAACATATCAAAACCGGAGGAGCTTTACGTTTTTTAGCCCTAATTCCTTTAATTACTAAAGCAGCTGCTATTATCGGTGGTGTTGGTGCTGCTGCAGGAGGTGTAAGTCAAGTGGTAAATGCCGTTAATAATAAAAAATCTTAAGATAAAGCTTTAGCTGAAACCCAAAGACATAACAAAGAAATGGAAATAAAAACAGGGGGTGATTTTTTTTAAAACCTTATTCCTAAAAGCCTTAACAAATGTAGAATTGACGAAATATTCTAACCAAGTATTACATGATACAATATTTGTTTAAGGTGTTTTTATGAGAGACAATATACCGCTAAAATTAAATCCTAAAAATGTAAAACGTAAAGAAATTAGTATATTAAATCTTGATAAAAATCCAGGAACTCACCGGACTTCATGGTATAAAAATGATAAAAAAAGTTTTTATTTCGATTCTTTTGGGCATGGTCCTCCTGTAGAGTTATCAAATTATTTAAAAGCAAATATTGCTTATTCTACGAATAAAATCCAAGAAATAGGTACAAATGCGTGCGGTGCTTGATGTTTACAGTTATTGGAAGACATTGTTAATAATGATGGAGATTCTATAAAGGCGTGCATAAAACTCAATAGAAAAAATTCTTAATAATAAATGATTTCAAAATTGGGATTTAAAAGTAAAATCGGTAATGATTCTTTAGAATTTGTACCAAATACTTTCGAAATATTGAAAAAAATACAAAGTAATATTACTGAAATCGAGAAATTAAATACTGAATCTGCAGAATTTTTAGATTTTTTAGATATTAAAAACAGTGAATGTAAGAGATTGAATTATAGAGTTAATGAAGAATAGACGGTAAATGATTATTGAGAGATTGACGGTACAGAAGTTATGTAAAGGAGG
>JAQFZC010007416.1:0-11242 GCA_034695205.1 Dicyrtoma fusca | reverse complement strand
TAGTACATCATTCTTCACTGTCACTGTCATTGTGTTACAGATGTAATATTTGTTTTGCTTCCTCCGAAGGCACATTAACAGTGTTTGTACCTGTACTGTGTAGATATTGGGCAGGTTAGTTTTTCTTATTTTCTGGAATCAAAGTTCTTTTCAAGGCTGTACTTTCGTGTTTAAGTATCCCTCAAGTTTTCAGAAAAATGCAGTAGCTGATGATAATGTCGTTTTTTTTATTAGTTAGTCATCTGCAATGACTGTCATTTGAGGCCCTAACAATGCAGTGAGTGTTGTAGAAGTTTGTAAAATTACAAATTAAAATTTTATGTAACAATTATTTGTAATTATTTGTAATGAATGGATAATGTGTGGTTGCAAGTAGCACAATTAGACGAGCTCCTGTTGACGTCAAGTAAACAATGAAAAATGCATTGCCGGGCACTTCATTGAATAATTTTCATTCCTAGAATCATTTTTTTTGCAAGTCTCACTCACTCCCAGTGACAATGAATGCATGAATGAATGAATTGCTGAAAGCGAATTAAAACATGAAGACGTACTAATACAATAGGATGCAGTTGAGATGGGCAGTCAGAACGTCATCATTTCCTATTGTTTCAATTTTATAGAGATTTTTTGTTATTTACTGGTCAGCTTATGCATACATATTATGCTGTCGTCATTCTTTCTATCAATCGGTCCTTCGGTCGTTTACAATTCCAAATAACTTTTGTAAGCTTCTTGTAAAAACCTCATACGTCCAGTCCAGACATTAGCGGATGTACGGAACTGAGGTCCTTAGAAGTAATCACTATTGCTTTTTGGATTATGATTACATATGCAGAATTCTTTGGATATGTATATACAAATCGTGGGTGAAGAAGCATTGTGGCGTGGGCCCAGTCCCTGCTTAAAGGTATTTTGACGCAAGCTCAACGACCCCTTAATGTCATGTCGATGACATTTTCAAAAATATCTTTTTACCGTTTTGTTTACAAAAGGTGTAGGTACCAGTTTTACACGTTTTAAAAAGTTTAAATACCAATTTTGTGTTATTTATTAAAAGTGTAAATAGTAATTGGACTACTTTAGAAAATGGGTAAACACTAGTTTTCCTACTTTTGAAAGTTTAAATTACAGTTTGTGGCTATTTTAGAAAAGTGTATTCATCAGTTTAATCACTTTAGAAAAAGTGTAAACAACAGTTAGCTACTTTTGAAAAGTGTAAACAGTAAGTTGGCTACTTCTGAAAAAGCGTAAAAGTGATATTTACACTATTGACGGTTGGAACTCTCGTCTCCATGCTCTTAAGCGATGCTTCAACGAACCCACGATGCTTCTTCACCCACGATATGTATGTACGTACCAGCCTACACAAATTGCATACAATCGTCAGTCTGTGTGTCATTTCGTCATTTGTGTCATGAAAATGTCAAGTTTCCATGGAATCACAGTGGCGTCTCCATTCATACGTTTATTGCGTGTAAAACTTGTGTATTAAGTAATTCAAAGTATCGGAGACCGTCTCTGTCTGTGCTCTATCCTGTCCTCCATGTTTTGACAGTATTAAGAAAGGAAGTAGTAGGTGGTATAGTTTAGTTACACTTACGAACAAGAATGCCTGCATGCTTCACTACTGAATAGTGGATGGTATTGAAAAATCGGAATACGGAATACACTAATGCAGTGTGTAGTAAATGGAAATGTATTGACGTAGTTTGTCCCGCTGACAGCGTGCATTCATTTTTTACTTTTTATTTTCCCTATTCTACAGAATCCTTGTACTATTCCCATTCGGCGTGGCATTCACTAGGCAGATATTTTAATGAGTTTGGAAGTGTGGAAGAGCTTCCAGTGTGGTTGACAATAAAATTGTGAGTTAGTTGTGATTTTAGTTTGCTTCTGTTATATTGTCTCTTCCCACGCTCTTTGTCATTTGTCACTCTGCTAGTGCTGCAGTCTGCAGTGACGTTTAAATTAAATTGACTGAAGATGTTTACAGGAAAGGGGAACGTCGAGTGAGTGAGCTTAGATTTAATTGCTCAGTACATAAAGTTAATAGTGTTTGACAATTTCGGCTCGAATTTGTCACGTCACACTTTTACCTACACGGAAAGTGCACAATAATCAGTAATGCTGGTGCACTATACGGATATACATATACCTTGACTAACATAAAAAGGATACAGTAATAATAAATTATTATTATAGTTGGACTTAAGAACGTTTGTAAAAGTTGACTGTTACAATCAGTCAGTATGATTGTGTGAGCATCTGACTACTTAAGAACTTAAGGCAGCTATTAAGCCCAAGTTTATAATTCCTGTGACTGTGATAACATTTATAATGGTGTTTCTTAAGTGCGGTGAAAACACTTCCAGGATCCCCAACATTCTGCCAGGTAGGCTAATATAGTTGATGGTCCATTTGGACACAGAATCATTGTAGAAGATGTAAAGATAAAACTAGTGGGGTATTTCATTCAGTATAACCTTTGTACTATTTCGTAGTTATGGCAAAATATGAATGGGTAGGTATGTTAGTGTATTGGTAGTTTGGTAGGAGGCAAGAGTCTAGTCATTCGACCTGTTACAGAATGAATGAACTTACGAGCCTTGCAAATATGACGTCACATGATTTGCGTACAACAAGAGCTTTGAAACAAGGCAAAAATAGTGTAAAAACAATAATTTGAATATATTACAAAGTTGCAAAAGAAGGATTGCACTTTTTGCAAGGTTGCTAAACGCAATATTAGAGCTTTCATAGAATGCAGAAACGTATTTAATCTTTGTAAAAGAGTGTAAAACGCAATATTGGCGTTTTCACAGAATGCAAGAACAGATTTACTCTTTTTGAAAGAGTGTAAAATGTCATATTAACGTTTTAAAATAGGCAGAAAAACAAATGTAATCTTTTTGAAAGGGTGCTAACCGCAGTATTAGAGCTATTGTTGAATGCAGAAACAGATTTAATCTTTTTGAAAAAGTGTAAAACACAATATTGGCCTTTTCACAGAATGCAAGAACAGATTTACTCTTTTTGAAAGAGTGTAAAATGTCATATTAACGTTTTCAAAATATGCAGAAAAACAAATGTAATCTTTTTGAAAGGGCTCTAACAGCAGTATTAGAACTATTGTTGAATGCAGAAACAGATTTGATCTTTTTGAAAAAGGGTAAAACGCAATATTAGACTTTTCGTTGAATGCAGAAACAGATTTAATCTTTTTGAAAGCGTGTAAAACCTAATATTACCGTTGCCAAACTATGAAAAAAGACAGATTTAATCTTTTTGCAAGAATGTAGCAATTCTTATTAGCGTTTTAAAACAATGCGCAATGTTGGAAAACAGATTTACACTTTTTCATCGAGTGTAAACATGTGTGTACTTACACAGTTCACAAAATTAAGTCATTTCAATGACGTCACACGTTAGTTAAATGGTTGTAAATTAGCCTTTAGCTCATTTTAAACTCCCAGTATTTACCATTGCTATTGTGCTGCCAACCTTCTGTACACGACGCAGTTGCGCTTCTCCTCATATTTAATTATTACAGACGACTCAACACTGCCTGCACTCCAATGAACTGTTGACTGACTGTCAGTGCAGTGTCAGTTAGTGGGTCCAATTTAATTGATTAAAGTCTATACTCAAATGCAATGTAAATTCAAATTCTAAACTCTAATCGACCTCAGGATCAGTTAGTTAGTTTTGTTCGAGCGTCTGCTTCAGTTGCTCTCAAGTTATCCCATGGAACGGGGGTCCTTGTTGTTGATATTCTCTTTCCTAAAGTCTTTTCCTCTCTTTTTACTCGTTAAGCTTTCAAAGTGTGCGTTTCATCTTTGATTCTGTTTACTTGTTGGAGAGGATGAAGAAATAATCGATACACACGTACATTGTTCCGCTGTAAGTTGTACTTGAACTCGCACTTTTAATTTTGTATAATCAACTAGTAGTGGTAGGTTGGTGTTGATAGGTAGATACTTGAATTTTATTACAGATCGACTCTACTATCAGTATTTTATTTATTTCTCGTTCATCTCCTGAAGCACTAAGGACTACGGTAGAGCATTGCGGAAAGAAAAGGAATCTCGCATCATAATTTTAATCGCCTTCGTATCACAATCACAATTGACGTCATCAAACATTCACTTCAAGTGACTCTCAGTCTAGAGGGGCCTTGAACAATTGACATTCTGTTAAGACTTGGATTAAGGCAATAATTCTATGTAATAAAATTAATTATTTTTTATTAGCGGTGTAATATCTGCGAGTCTCCAAAAAGTCCTTCTATCGTCATGGTTTCATTTGCTATAATTATGGCTTTTAGTATGGCTATAAAATTACATTCTATATTTTATTACATTCGTTTTGATAGGTAAATGATTTACGCGGGGCTTATGCCCGCTAATCTTACTTCCTGAAAAAACTACGGTTGATCAATTTCAGCAGATTTTTTGAGACACTTTTTATCAGCTCAATCCTATAGCATTGTAATATTTGCAAGGCTCCTTACTGCTCGTAAATCCAGCCTAAATGAACTGACTAAGTTAATGCTTCAACTACTGACTGTATTTCCTATGAGTCTGTGTACTATAATTTACGGTCTCGACAGCTGCCTATAGCTTGTCTATATCCGCATCTTTCCCTTGAGGCATGCATTGTTATACAAATTATAGAATTATTTATTCTATTAGCAAATGCCTCTTCTCATGATCATCAAACCAATTTTCTTTTACCATCGCCACTACTGGGCCTACACTGGGCTTATCTTCCTACTAACTAGGAGAGGCATTACAACATTACGTGAGTACACATGGTTTAGACTCTGACTGGGATGGATACGTGTTATAATAATTATGCGTAAAAATGTGACTGTAGGTACATACATAGTATTGTGTATGTATAGTGGTTTTTAGAGGGTGTGAGTGGCTTTGGCTTGATGGCCTGGCCTTGTACTCCCTTCCCTCATTCCCTTCTGCACTGCAAAGATATTCAATACGGAGTAGTGCCTTGACTATGCGAATGAACGTCATCCTCGTGAGCCGAGTATTATCAGGATTATCAGGAGATATGTACTATCGTCAATCGTGAGTGGAGAAGCATTGTGGGGTTAGTCCAACGTCTCTGTAGTGCCATTTTGGAGCAAGTCAAAAAGTCCCAGCAATCCGCTTTCTACCGGTGCTTAAAAAAAAGTGTAAAAAATACTATTTGTGACAACTTTGAAAAGGATTTCCTACTATTTTGAAAAAGTGTGAAATAGCGGTTTTACTCTTTTTTTAAAGGGCTGGCACCAGTTTTGTCAATTCTAAAAAGCGAAAATAGTAGTTTTACTATTTTAAAAAAGTGTAAATAGCAGTTTTACTATTTTGAACATGTGTGTCTCTAGCACATTTACACATTTTTGAAAAAAGAATATATATCAGTTTTACTATTTTAAAAAAGTGTTAATAACGGTTTCGCATATTTTTAAAAAGTGTAAATAGCAGTATTACTGCTTTCCTGAAAGTGTAAATAGCAGTTTTACTACTTTCTAAAAAATGTAAATAGCAGTTTTACTCTTTCTTGAAAGTGTAAATAGCAGTTTTACTACTTTCTTAAAAGTGTAAATAGTAGTTTTACTACCTTCTAACAAGTTTAAATAGCAGTTTTTTTTACTTTTAAAAAACTGTATATCACTTATACTGCTTTTGAAAAGTATAAAAGCGGTATATACACTTTTCCTGGACACCAGGGGTAAAAAGTAAAAAGGCCTTCCATCACGATGCCATTAAGATGCTCTTGTATCCCTTCACTTTACCCCACAATGCTTCTTCATCGACGACATGTATTTCGATGTAAACTTCTAATATCTAATGATTATTGCCATACAAAGCTTAACTTGTAGGCTGTCGGTAGTAGTTGATTTGTTGTAGTGAGTGAGTAGTGAGTGAGATTCCCATGCCATCGTCATCCTGATCCTAAGAGCGTATTATTTATTACTACGTAACGTGTATATACCTATAGTCAGTCGTAGTGTATGGAGTCTGTAGAGTGCCGTCGTTGACTAGACTCAATCCTCCTACATACACATTCATCCATTGAATGGCGGTGGTGAGAATTTTGAAATGAAATATAATAATAATAATAATAATATGAACTAGTTCAAGTCTAATATGTAAAGTAAACTGCCCTGACTGACTGACTGTAGTTGAACTGCTGTAGACAAAAAGATAGGGAATGTCCGCTCTTTTTGTTGAGCAGTGAGCACAGGACACTTGAGATTCCGTCAAGTTGCTTTGCAACGAGTCGATTCCAAGTTCTAAAAGGAATAAGTAAGCACTTAAGTACATATAATTTATAGCTGATACTATTTTATTATTTTTTTTCTTCTTTATAAATTGAATTACAATTCCCATCGGTTAAAGATAAACATTATATTTACGTATCTGTATTCTTACCTAGTTTTTTGTGGAAGTAACTCGATTAGTTATTAGTTTCTGGCTGTTAGAGCGTAGTAGCTCTTTCAACTTTTCCTTCCACTGCACTGTTGCTGGTTTGGATCGAATTTCCTTTAAAATAAAACGTCGACGACAGTGTGTGCTTTATTTTATTTCTCTTTCTCTCTCCTTTATTTATGTGGTTTCGGCTTTCGGCAGTTGGCAGTGCTTCTGCTGTATTTTTTAGAGCACTTGTACAAGTGATAAAGTGATAATCACAAAATCCGTCGTGTAGTCGTGTTTCCTATTATTTACTTTACATAACCTACTACTTGTGCGTTACCGTCTTGTTTACACACTACTTGAGTGTCTGCTGTAAATACATACAGATATTCACGTGGATGGAAACGGATAGTACCTATTTGGTTTGCCGTTTTATAATTTATTTTTATTATACGCTTTTTAAAGTTAGTGTAAATGTAATGCGTTGATACTTACTGAGTGTTCAGCTTTCAGTAAAATATCCTTTACCACAAACACATTTCGAAATTCCGTCCAAGTGCGACGTCAGGTCAATGTTCTGTCCCAAAAAAAAAATTAAAAAGGTCGAGGCCTTGACGTATTGTAATCGTAAAGAAGATGCGTCTAAATCGATTTGGATTAGAATAAACTTGAAACAAATTGACAAAATTAAAAAATTAAAATAATGTTTGAAAATTTTAGAAAAATGAATTATAATTAAAATAGTGCATGTAAGTTTAGTCCCTGAACTAAAGGGTGGAGGCTAGCAAGGGGATATTTGGAAAGCCACGGCGTATGTATATGCATATCTTATCTACATCTGTCTGTAATAATTACGACAGTACTTAATACCGTACCAGTATTACTATCTCCTGTAGTATAGATAGTGTTACCTAATTGCATTTTGACAACGTGTACAGATATATAATAATATTGTAATCTGTGCCACAGCTGGGGTCAGTTGTTAGTTGTCGGTGCTCGTCAAATTAATGCTTTAACTAGTATCCACAGTATTTCTCACTTTTATGGACTTTCCTTCTTTGAAGTGCTCAAAGATAGAGTCATTTGACAGATTATTTCTGTACCTGCACAATTACCGAGCCATCTACGGTATATGTTGTATGTACATACCCATACAATTATGATGAAATCCAAAAAAGAAAAACGAGCATGGTTTCAGGTGATAATTTACAAGTTTTATCTACAACTATGTAGATTGCCATGCCCCTGCTTATTTACTGGGCTGGCTCTGTTTTCTGTCTCTTCTTCTATTTGTATTTCTTGACTCGCCTCACATCATTTTCGGATGTTTTGACAGTCGTTCTGTAGTGCAGTGTACAGTCAACAGTTGAGTAAAGTCAGTTCTTTCCCTTGATTATTTAAGCTGACTGACTCACAGAGAGTGGGACTCGACTGGTGACCCAAATGCCGTCCAAAGGGTTAACAGTTTAGTTTTAATTTCCTCTTCAAAAAGTGTCGGATGGGTTGAGTTGGATTTTTGTATTGTGTGCTTTGCTGGCGTGGAATCGTGTCGGAAGTGACTAAGTAGGTAAAAAAGTAGTGAATCGTAGTTTGTAAGTACCTACATTAGTAAGTACAAAGGATGCTTTAGAAAATCGGTACAAATGTACACAGAGCAAGAGTACAATGTAATTAAATCGATTGATTTCGAAACCCTCACGTTTATTTCGGATTGATTGCTTTGTACGGCGGGGAAGATGAGTGGAAATTAAATTTGGTCTCAAAGGAAGCCGTCAGCACAGCATTGTTACTGTCAGATTGCTCTAAAACTTGTGTTCGATTGATTGTCGGTGAAAGGGACACACAAAGCTTGCCGCCGGTCTATAAATAGAATATTATTAAATACAAAAAAATTGATTTGAAATGAAAAAAAATTGTAAGGTAGACAAAATTAGTAGTAGTCAATGATTGATTGTCCATAAGCGTGTGTCGTCTGTCAACGTCAAACTCAAAATGCCAGGGCCAGGGGGTCTAACACATGCTAAGAGCACTAAGAGCGACCAGCTGTTCAAATTTTGTAAATCTACATACATTTCTTTGTTAGTTAATCAAATGGGTAATTGTAATTGCAATTAAGTAGTTTTTTTCACAAGGAAATAATTATTGAAGCAACATAACAGCCAGATTTGAGATTTTCACAGCCTATTATCTGTCAGTATTTTTGTAGTGTGCGCTTAGGTGCGACTTTTATTTGATAGAGGAAGCCTATGTGTGGTAGCGTATTACTTTTAAGTAATTACTAGAATTAAAATTTAATTTTGTAATAATTATTGTATAAAAAGAAAAAATTTGCTCATAAAATATAAACTATTTGTGAATTAAAGTGAGACGCACGGCAATTGCGATGAGTCAGATGAGTGTGGGCTACGACAATTTCCTTCTGGAAATCAAAAATGTCACCGAGTACGGTGAGCAGTCCAGTGATGACCTCAGCTCAGAGTGGGACACGGATGACCAGGAGGTCCCTAGTCCGGCAGTCAAGGCAAATTTGTTTTATCTAATTTTTAATGATTGTATTTTCAAAGTTGCTTTTTGGATGATGTTGAGATGATGTGAAAAAAAACATATTTCGGATTTTGGTTCATTAAATGATTCTGATTTGGTGAGATTCTGATTGACATTATTGATTCCAAATTGAATGGATTTTGACGAAGAAAAATATATTTATTATGTATTATGACCATTGTGTATTAATTGTGCTTATTCTTTGACTTCCTCTCAACACAGGCTTCCCCTTGGCGGAAAATCCGAACGATAGTTCATCAGTTGACCCCCTTCATTCAGAAGTACAAGAATCAGCGCTATCCATGGGTTCAATTAGCGGGTCATCAGGGCAACTTCAAGGCGGGAGAAGCGCCGGGCACCATCTCCAAAAAATACTGTGAGCGGGAGAAGGAGGCCTTTGACATCCTCATGAATGATCCACTCAGAGACTTTGTTCCCAAGTATTATGGGTGTGATGAGGAGCAGAGTTTCCTTCAGTTGCAGGATCTCCTCAGTCGCTTCAATAACCCTTGTGTCATGGACTGCAAAGTCGGAGTCCGAACTTATTTAGAAGAGGAGCTGCTCAAGGCCAAGGAGAAACCAAAGTTAAGGAAGGATATGTACGAGAAAATGATGCAAATTGACCCGACTGCCCCGACAGCGGAAGAACATCAGCTCCGGGGTGTTACTAAGCCTAGGTAGTAATTATTGCCACTCATTTTGACCTTTTTATTTTGTACTACTTCACACAGTTTTGAAATCCTATCGTACTCAATAAACAAAACTTCACGGTTATTAAATTTGTAGTGATCGTATTTTGATAGTTTTTTTGGGATGATGTTGAAATGATGTGAAAAAAACGGATTTCGGATTTTATTAAATGATTCTAATCTGGTGAGATTCTGATTGACCCTCATCCCAAATTGAGTGGATTTTGACAAAGAAAAACATTATAGTATGACCGTGTGTAGTCAAAAACAAATTCTAGTTGCTATAAATCTATCTTTTCGAAACGGTAAAATATCTAGCTTTTCGACTTTTAGAAAATGTTGATTTATAGGTTTGACCTTTTTCAAAGCGTTAATCTCTAGTTTTGACATTTTTGAAAATGTTGAATTCCAGTTTTAGTTGTTTAGAAAGTGCTAATTACTTTGTATTTTACTCTTTTTGAGCATGTTGAATTCTATTGTGGTATAATTTTGCTCTTTAAAATGCTGATTTCTAGTTTTGACTTTTTTGAAAGCATTAATTTCTAGTTTTGACCTTTTTGAAAATGTTGAATTCCAGTTGTTATCGTTTAGAAAATGCTAACTACTACGTAGTTTTAATCTTTTTGAACATGTTGATTTCTAGTTCTAGTTCTGGGTTTTTTGAAAATGTTAGTTTGTAATTTAAATGCGAACCAACTTCATGGTTCACCAGTTCCGAATTGGTTAATGGAAATATTGTGTACTATCCTTTTTGCAGGTATATGGTATGGCGTGAAACAATCTCCACAACGGCAACCTATGGATTCCGGATAGAGGGTATACGAAAGAGTGACGGGACCTCCTCTAAAGACTACAAGACCACCAAATTAGAGTCAGAAGTGAAAACAGCATTTCGGGGTTTTATTAATGGCTACGAGCACATGATTAAGCAGTACTTGGAAAGACTTCATGAACTCAGGAATGCATTGGAACAGTCAAGTTTTTTTAAGTCACACGAGGTACGTTTATTTCCGTCTCCATTTCGACTTCCATTTATTATTACACATTGATTCTCAAAAATAAAAAAAATTTACATTAAAGCTATACTAACTTCATTGTTTTCTTCTCCCACAGGTAATCGGAAGTTCACTACTCTTCGTCCACGATTCAACTCAAGCTTGTATTTGGATGATTGACTTTGCCAAGACAATACCCCTCCCGGCCGGCCTCCCTTCCCTCCATCATGACGTCCCCTGGTGTGTCGGGAACCATGAAGACGGCTACCTCATCGGTCTCAAGCATCTCATCAAACTATTCGAAGATTTACAAGTTGAGTAGTAAATTAGTAATAGAATATATACCTGTCTATATTACAGTGTAATTTTATACATAACATCTGTTATATCATTATACGACCCAGTAAGTTTCTGTACCTACATATTATATAAATAATTACGTACCTACCTACCTATTACAGAAATGCGTAGGATTTTTGTTTTTGTAGCTACGGCTAAAATATACATACATACATACGTACATATCTAATTATAATAAGTATATACCTACATACCTACATGTTACAGTGTGGGGCCACACAGTGTATTAAAGAGA
>JAQFZC010007415.1:0-11246 GCA_034695205.1 Dicyrtoma fusca | reverse complement strand
CCCTGAGAAGGGCAAATAATTAATCGTTGCAAAGAGGTCGGCAGTACGTAGCCACTATCCGTTAACATTAGCTTACTTGAAGTAATGATGTGTGGGTTGCCAATGCAACCCCACCGTCATACAACTTCGTAAAATAAGTAGCACGATGAGTATATGTACTAGAGACGATTGACTCCAAGTGCAACAAGTAAGTAAGTAAGTAAGTAACTACCACTTTTAAAATGGTCAAAACAACAAATTGCATTTTCAAAAACCCTAAAAACTAGTAACTAACACTTTTCAAATTCACGTTAATGGCTGCTACTCACAGGTTTCAAACGTTTAAAAAGCTTATCATCATAAAAGTGATGTCATAAGCATTAGTACACTCTACCAAAACCATCTGTACCGCATCATTTTCCGAAAAAGTAAAGCGATTTTCACTAGTTATAATCGCATCATTATAATGATTTCTGACCTCATCATAAATATGATGAGGTCCATAAATAGCCCATGTTAATTCCCAATCGTTTGAAGAAACTTATCTGGACTCCATCTAGTTCGCATCATTATAATGCATTCTAACGCATCAAAATGATGCGATTATAATGCTTAAAAATAGCTTCACTTCTTTTATGATGCGATTATGATGTGGTGATTTTTTGCACTGTACTTACGAAGACCATGAGCAAATGGTTATAATTAATCAAAGAAATATATTGCATAGGTATGATCCAAATTAAAACATAAGAAAAATTAATATTCCTACATTTCCAAAATTAAACTTAGGACGAATCATTATTTTCATGAAACTAAACTTCTCTTGATTGGACCATCAAAATTTGTTCCGGTCTAGATATTAATGGTCCATTCCTAACCCCTTGGAACGGAACAGAACGGACAGAACGGAATTATTTAGTAATAAGTTAACGATGCATCGAAATCGGCTCCCCATATTATTTCGCGATTTCGGTATGTCGTTCTTTTAACGTTTTGGCAAAAAAATTTAAGTTATGTTAAAAATAACCAAAATAAGTAAGTATTTAAATGGTAAATTGAACAAAAATACATGTCTTGTCTATTGAGGGTAAAGAGTTCAAGTAAATGTAGTTAAAATAATGCCTACAACTTTCTCGAGAATCCTGGGAAAATTCCGTTTCCCGATCGTCGGGAAAAAATATTTTCCGTACGGTACCGTTTCCCGTACCGGTCGGGAAAGTCGGGAAATTCCCGCACCGATCGGAGCTCTACCTGAGCCTTCTAATCTGAATCTTGTTGAATATGCCTGCCGGAATGAAGCTTCTAGCCTGAGCTTTTTGGTTTAAACCGCCTGACCTGAGCTCACTAGTCTGATCCTAGTACCTTGTGCCAGTTGACGTGAGCCTACTGGGCTAAGCCTTTTGCCCAAAACCTTCTGGCATGAGCCTCCTTGGCTGAGCTTATTGACCTAAGCCTATTGGACCAAGCCTACTAGCCTGAGCCTAATAGCTTGAGCCTGCGGGCCTGAGCCTTCTTGGCTGAATCCGTGGGCTTAGCTTTCTGATCTGAGACTCGTATACGGAATCTTAGAGCCTCGTATCTGCAAGCCTACTGGCATATAAACGTTTTTGTATGAGCCTTGTGGCTTAACCCTCCTAGCTTGAGCCTTCAAGCCTTAAAATTCTCTCCGTAACCATTAACTGTAAGCTTTCCGGTCTATTAATGTTTACATGATCCTACTGGGGTGATCTTTCTGACCTAAAACGTTTGTTCGAGGCCGTCATCCTACTAGACTTAAGAAAAGTCTTCGATTTAGTAGACCATAATATTTGAGTGAAATGCAAAATGCAGCTGATGCACAATGATATGAACCAGTGGACGATTCAGCTAAGAATGGAACTCAACACTACTAAACGTGCAGCCTTAGATTTAAGCAACGACAAACGTTTCACTAACCTAAATTTTACGATTGGAGATAGAAATATCCCAACTGTTAATAACAGTAAACTCCTTGGAGTGATATTAAATAATAATAATAATAATAATAATTTATTCATAAGTCAATTCGGCCATTTGGCCCATACAACGTTGATTACAAAACTTGTATCAGTTCTTTTACGTTATTGTGCGTGATACTTTATCTGTGTATTATTTCATGCAAATAATACAGATAATACTGGAATGTGGCCCCCATCAATGAAAGCGTGTTATGTGGTCGAGTGTGTCAAAATTCGGCGTTTCATGGCTTCCCTGTTCTTCACTACACCCTTCGGACACTTTTGGCTTCAAACCGACAAAATCCGACCACATGACGCGATTCTATTGATAGGGGCCACATTCCAGATCAGTACTCGAATAGTGCAGCCTCGTCATATTGGATGTCCTAGTCAATATCATGTTTATTTGTAGGTAGAGTGATGGTTTAGAGTGTGGGGAATCTTGCCCACATATCTGTAGTAATGATTAAACGAGCATTCATTAAATTTCGCAGCGACAATTGGCGACAGTCGGGCTGAAATCTTGGCCACGGACTACGGTTCATCTTTGAACTGGGGAATTACACGAAATATGTGACCAGGATTGTGACCAAATGATCTTCCACCAGCAGGACTAAAGCGTAACTATGACCAGCAAAGCCGTCGGATATGAATCCGATCGAATTTCTCTGGGAGGGGGGGGGGGTAGTTGGGAAATAAATTTTGGAGAAGGGAGGGCCCTCCAAAAACTATCAACCAATGGCCTGTGACTTTCAATCAAGAATTGTAATGGAATAGCCCCGAATTTACAGCCACATTTGTTAATTCGGTGCCACAGAGGATGTAGGAGCTCCTGCTTCCCAAGGGCGGCCACACTGGCTGCTGTAGTCATATTTTACTACTGCAAATTTAAAATCAGCCAGACTTTTGTCCCTAATTTTTTTGGTAATTTTTTGTATTTTGATTTATTTTACGAAGTACAGCTGTACTATTGCACAGAACTGACCCTAATGGTAAAGCTAATAAAGTAACCAATCATTTAATGGTATGTTACGCATATCTGCTGCCATTGTTAGGTAAGATTAGTAAGTTGGAAGTGCCATGCACCCCAATCGCACAAACTTCTGTCCACTAGGTGTAGATATGGGTACCCTAAATAAATGTGTATTGGGCACTGTTATTCAGAGTAAACGGTGCAAATTTCTCAGAGGTTCAATCTCATAATAGGTAAAAGACACCAACCACACAAACCAATTTTGGGGCTTCAAAGAATAATATAAATATTTCTTTCAGGAAATAGCATCATACCATAAAAATATGTTTGTGCCCTCGAAAAATATAAATGAAATCCTACTCTGCAGTAGCCCGCGAGTGTCTATATAGTACATTCGTAAAAAGGGCTTCGCTATACTCACACACAAGATAAAGTAGATTTATAGTTTTCCCTTCTCCATCGATTGCACTCCTCCCACCTCTCGTATTAATCAATCTTGGGCTCGCTCATTTGAATCTGTGGAGGCGCCTTTATTTGAACCAATCCACAATGCTGGATAGGTTGAAGTTGAATGAATTTTCCTGCTTGCGTCAGACTGCGTTGGCAGTTATTTTTCCGCTCGCATTCCTGTTATTCTACCACTCCGTGCTAACGCCGTTCGTGTTCACGTTTACATGAATGCGAATCTTCACTTAAAAGCTTGAAACCGAAAGTGAAACATTATTAAATAATTAATTCTTTAAACTTTTATATAGCTTTTTAAAACTATTATTTATTTCAATCAAAGTGTTCCTACCTAGTAATTAGCAATGAGTTCGACTTTTTGTGCGGTGCAGTGTGAAATAAAAATTTTATATTTTTATTAACGACCAAGCGTGTGATTTAATGTGATGTGTCTTTAGTTTAGCTCATTACTGTTGACTATGTTTTATTGCTGTTAGGTTGAAAGTTATAAGTACTTACAGTTGATAGTAGTGCTCCAATAATGTAAGTTTGAGCTACAGCTAAATAATATTAATATAATTTTAATATCCATATTGCCTAAATACAATATAAAATATGTTGCCTGTTCATAAAAAAAGTGACGCGATCAAAATGCTAGAATTAGCATTGCCAAATAGTGAAAAACTAAAAAGTGACAAAAAAGGCAATGACATTTTTTAAAAAAATAATTTTCCATTTTAATAATTCTGTGTAAATTCTATTGCGTATATTATTTTTCATGACAAGCAGTTTTTAGGATTTATTGTCATTTTTCATATTTTTACTATTTGGCGATACTATGTAATCATTTAAGTTTTTTAAACATTTTTTCAATTGGAACGATTTTGTTTCAATCCTAACGTTTTTACTATTTTTCATAGTAGAGATTTTTTAAGATTTTTTTACCATTTCGCAATGCAATTTTTAGCATTTATTGGTATTTTTGCGATTTGTTATTATTTTTTGTCATTTTTAACGTAATAATATTTTTCAGCATTTTGTTTCTTTTTCAATTTTTACCGTTTTACAATATACATTCAGCATTTTCCGATATTGTTATGATTTTTACTGATTTTGTCTCACTTTTTAAGTTTTTATTATTTTGCACGATTTCATATAAATATTTTAAATAGTATAGTTTATTTGTTTTCTTACTATTTGGCAATGTACTTTTTAGCGTTTTTAGATATTTTGCGATTCACGCTTTTTTTGTCATTTTTAACGTTTTTACTATTTTTTAATATTTCACTAATGTTTCGTCGCTCACGCGTCTTGGTTATCAATCCATAGTATTACATATATTACTAATTATTATTATTTCCAATTACAAAGTTAATACGTATATCAGTTATGCAATGCAGTCTATTCCAGCCTGAAAGGCCCCGGCTTTTTGTACGGTTGAAAATGCATGAGTAATGTATATGTATATGATTGTAGAAACCCTTCACCAGTCACTCACGATGCAGATTCCATAAGAATTTGAAATCCCTACAAAAACTAAACCTAAACGTACATGTTTGATATGTTTTGAAATAATTGTACTACTTAGTGTGAGGAATTACTTTTCCAAAATTCAAGTCACATTTTGCCCCAATTGGTGAGTTATTTCACTTTAAGGATCAACCCCCAACCCTCAACACCCATTTGCATAGTAAGTTAATTGTATATATATATAACTGTATATATATATATATGTAACTAAAAGGTACACTGTTGAGGTTAGTGATTAAAATGGTTGTCAATAGTACTAGGAAGCTTATGTAAAAGGTTTCATGTAAAAGGTAGCCCAAAGTTTTGAGTTATACCATTTCAAGGTTTCTGCCAACGTCAACTCAAACTTAACCAATGCTTCATCCTACCTTAACTAAGTCATCTTTATTTACATTATCTGGTATCATTATTTTGTAACGTTCCGCTATGAGTCATTCATTTTAGTTATCTATGTATCTGTATTCAATTTACTTTATTTCCATTTCTGTGCTTCTCTACTTTATGAGTGAGCATTATATTCATTGTCAACAGTTTCAGAATCAACGTTTCTTACTATTTTTAGTTACCTTAATCCTACCACCTGCTCAACTGTGATGTAGTGATTCAGTCTGTTGCCTCTGTCTCACGTCAATGAATATTTCTGTCCCACCTGGTGTGATATTCATTGCCTTTGTTGGCAGAGGTGATAAATACCAAGCCAGTCCTCTGTCTCGTTGTCATTCTACCTTTATAAGCTGACTGGACAACTTGCCTGTCAGTAATTAGAATTTCCAAATTACCATTTATTTCATTTGTCTACAATAATTAAATTTCAGCAGTTATACTTAGTTGTTTGATTTGTCAGAATAAATTAGGTTGGTTCATATCCTGTTTAATGCCCTGTTTATTTCATTGAGTCAAATATCATTAAGTTACTGTCCATCTTTATTATTTCACCACACCACTCATCTGTTCAGTTCATATATCACATATCATTGCAAGTCAATCAGTCATCAGTTCAATATCACTAGCACTCGCCAAAACAACTAATTTCTACGAGTTTTGTCATTTTTTATTTTTTGACCATTTGGCATGGTACACTTTAGCATATACACATATTGTTCCGATTTCTAAAGATTTTGTCATTTTTAAAGTTTTTACTATTTACCATGATTTCAATACTTTAAAAACTTTTTGAAGTTTTTAACTACTTGGCAGTGTAATGTTTAGCGCATTCGGGTATTCGTACTATATTAGTACTTTTAATTTTTTGTAATTTTTTAGTTTATGTCACTTTTCAATATTTATTTGAGAATTCCTATATTGTTTCTTTCAATGACTTTGTGACATTTTTAAAGTTTGCACTCTTTTCCATGATTTCAATTTGTTCAAGATTTATTAAAATCTTGTTATTTGTTTTTTGGTGTAGTTAAAGTTCATTGGTCTGTTTATAATTCCACAGTAATTTTGCAGTTATAACTTATTAAGGCAGTCAACATCATAGAATTAACTGAAGTTCGTGTTTCTGTCAGCTCGACGCAGAATTAATGCAGATTTCAGAATTCGATGAATTCATCATTCCGCATCTCGTTCTTATCTAAACCTCCGCATTAAAATATCACACAACAAACCATAAGTTGTGGTCTCTTGATAAAATATGATATAACATGGCTGATGCTCTAAATAAAATCAATAAGGACGACACCAAAACTACACTAGTTCTCTTAAATCTTCTAAGCTTTATTATTTGGTTTCACATTAAATCATTTATTTAAACACTGGCCTTCGCATCCCACTACAAATACCCACTGAATTCATACATACTGTATAATGAAAAATAAAAATAATTAAATACTATTTATGGTCAATCATCTACTCTTGAACGGGACTTCAAAACAGATGAAAGAAAGAAGTTTATTGCAGTCTGTTACAACTCTGGACGACGCGAGACCAAGGTAAGTACCGCAGTCTAGCTGCCTGCCGCTTTGCCACACGCCTCGTTTTTTATATTTTATTCTTTCTTCCATCTCCTTCCCTTCACACTAAATATTGATTCCGCGACTTACTTTGTCTTATACGAAACCGTATTGACCTCTCAGCTGCATCGTCAATAGGACAAATATAAATGATCAATACGACAAACATACGTGGTCAATACGACGAATGGCATTTCGTGAACCCACTGTGCATTAGTAAATGCAAATTAGAATGTCTGTGAGTAAAATAAGATTATATAAATACCTGTAAGCATCAACTACTGAAAAATCAAAAGATTGGTGAAGTCTCGCCCACCGGGTATTACGACGTTTGTTTATTACTATTAAACTTCGTGGGTGTGATTGTATAATTGGTATTATTTAGACATGAACACAGCATTTATACTATGTTTATGAAAAATAAAGATGCGGAAGTTCTGGTGCATGTCCACTGAGCTAGGATGTAAGCGATCAATTCGGCGTTATCGAAACACTCATTCCAGTTTGAGGTTCCCATGAGAGTGGTCGTTTTGCAAATTCCTACTTACTTCAAGGTTACTATGCGTGGAGACACATTTCACAAAAATTAGCTGTTACAAATTATACGTAAAAAAAACAAGGCTGAAAATGCTCTTGCCTAAAACGAAACTGGAAAATGGTAACGTCTTGAAAATAAAAATTAGACTTGTTACTCTACACTGAAACAATGCTGTTTCTAAATATTGAAAAGGTCCATCAACAGTTCATAAAACGTGTTGCTCATAGCACATTCTAATTACTAACTACTTCTTGTGCACATTTTGTCATTTCATGGTATTGACCTGTGCTGTCTGTCGTATATATTGTCCACCACTGTTCGTCGGTTTGACCGCTCAAATAAATTTTGAATAAAATTTGGTCCTTGTGACTTATTCGTGTTTTTTTGTCGTTTTGACCTTTCGTCGTATTGACATATAACCCCTACAAGTAGGTACCCTGCTTTGAATTAGCTTCCACAAAGCTCGCCTGCTAGGATGTAGCCCAGTGAAAGGTATCCCAATGAGAGGTCAACACCCTGGAGGCAGCTTTGTAGTTGGGCTACATCCTTGCAGGCGAGCTTCGTGGAAGCTAATTCTCAGCAGGGTACCTACTTGGGTAACCTTCAAGGAGTTGGGTCCCTGTGAAGCAGCTTCCAAGCTGTTAGTTTACAGAAGGTAGTTCCCTTTTGAGAAGAGCTTTGGCAAAGAAGCCTTTTTGAAGTTTCCCACTAGGAGGTAGCCTACCATGGAATAAACCACTGGAAGGTTGTTCCTCTGGACGTAGCCTTTATATGAACGTGGCCAAGTTTACAGATCTTACAAATTTTTGTTTCCTTTTGTAAAACATGTTAACCAATTCGACAACGAATTACTATGAGATGTCAGCATAGACGTTTAAAATGACGCTAGCATCTTTTAGTATTTGGTACGGTATAGTTTAATTTAAAGAAACTTGATCACAGTTTGAGGAATCCCAGTTCATTCACAACATTTAGTTACCATTTTTACAATTTTTTGAACAAGAATGCTGGAAACGTCGTTCGCGACTTAGATATATACAGATGCAAACCCATTAATGATCACGTATTACTGTAAGTCATAAGTAAAGACATTGACTGGTATAGAATCAAGGTCATCGCTAAAGCACATTTGTGGTTAATATTAAAATTGCATGCGTTTTTGCTATTCGAAGTTATTGTACCAGCATCACGTTGAATTTTGTACAATACAGGTGTGGTGCCGAAACGAATATTCACTACCAGTAGAAAGCAACACCAACAGTCACTAAGGTTGACGAAGATAGCCATTATTATATTGTGTAACCTCATGCTGCCTTTATAGAAGCGGACTTTATGTCCGGCTCTATATCCAGGCTTTAGGACATGAAAGAGAACTAAATTAGCGGGGTATCAATGGTTCAAACAAATCAACATTTCTGTTTTGGTGTTTTAAGTTAAAACTGCGCCAATACGAAACTTAAAGAACATGTGACCGAGCCAGCATAACGTACAACAAAAAACTGAATAGCAACAATGGTAGCACGTGTTAGTTGTAGCTGTAAAGAATTGCTTGCTCTTTGAATGTCATACCAGTAAAAAGAACAACCTACCGACGTTAACCATCTACAAGATGAATTATAATAATTGTATGCGCTAGATACATAACCGGTAATAAAATCTCATCTTCAAGTAATTCTTTATTCTTCTTCTTTTACCTATTAGTTCCTGGCACGTGCATTTGAGATCACAAATAAAAATTTATACTGCGAGTGAGAAACAACGGTTGCTTTCTAAAACTGCATGCACTAGGTAATAACACAGGTTCAAACATGGACAATTGCGTTACAATTATTAGCAACTATATAATCTTGCACACTGTACACTCTTTCCAATCGTTATTACTGCGCAGCTAAACGCTGCAGGGGATTAGATAATAAAATACCACAACCATAAATGAGAAACCAACCGTATTAGAAAACCATAAGCAGTCACTAGTCTACAACCATTTAGCATCTAAGATCTGTTTACACAAATAACTGTTAACAGGCAGTGCTCCATCAAAAATCAATGTGTTATACTCAAAACCCTACATACATTCAAGAGAGTTGGTTGGTAGGTAAGCCGACAGTAGAAGCACAGGCCGCTTCACAAATACAGTTAGACAAATGGATGCACATTTGCTTATTAGGTTACTATCGAACGTGTTCAAGCCAACATCGGACAAGTAAACTCACATCTGAAGGTCCCGACCGCTTCGTCTAAAAAAAGCACGCAGATCAAAGGCTCAAAATTTAACGAAGGTTGTAAAAGCTTTGCACATAACTGGGTTTTCTACGCAAACTTAGAAAGTTAAGACTTGAGCTTTTAAGACATTTGAAACTCAAAATTAAGTAATATGCCTCTTCCGGACATAGTAAAATATTACAAGAACACCACGTTTACATGTTTGGGTAAAACACATTGAATACAAAATGATAATGTAATAACTACCGCAAATACAAACTTGAAATGTTCAGCAGAGAACACATTAACGTTTCTGTTTTTCATCGGCGTCAAATCCAAGGAATAAAACTCTCAGGAAATAAAAAAGTACAACTGGCCATTGAAGGCTACGGTTTTAATTTGTCAACCACTCACGACGCTTGCACGATTAATTGCATACGCTAATCTCTTACAGTACTCAGCAAAGAACTTTGTTTAGCAAACACTTACCAAGAATAAAAAGTGAAGAAGCAGATTGATTTTGGCGTTTGTTTCCTAATATAATAAATATAAATTATTGCACCTTAACGTGCATGTTTTTGCTATTTTGTGGGGAATCAACACAGCAGATTTAGTCTTTTTAACCGACACTATGAACTCACACTGAAGATGTTTCTGTACTAACAAGTGGGTAACGAAATATATTAGATTTACGTTATAATAACAAAGCCCACGATTTAAGTAGCCCAGAAAATAAAAGTCAAAGAACAACAAAGACCAGCAAGAGGCAACATATAAAAGGAGAGCAATAATTACTAATGCTACTAGCACATTCAAGACTCACAGCAAGAAAAAGGAACACGCTACAAAGAGAGAGGGGTCAGCCACGCGACAACTGATAGTTATGTTTTCCTACGTATCAGTCGTTTTTGTTCATTTTGCAACTCCAGCTAACTTGCTGACGATGGCTCAAAGGCTGAACAGGTATGTAGAACGCATTATACATAAACATATACACGAATGCGTCTGTTTCATTCCTCGCCACTTTCCAACTCTCACTTTCCTGTTATTTGTTGTTGTTGCTATCAAACCAGGCCACGTTGGCCACTGTTGACTCCTCTCTCTCTCTCTAATTTCGGTGTTTCAAACACACTGTCATCTCATTCCTGCATTTCCAAATACGAATATGTTCACTGATTTATTTCATTTTTCCGTTTCTTCACACTAGCAAATTTCTCAATTCGATTTCCAGATATGTGTATCAAGACTTACTTAATATGCAAACTATACACAGCTATGCCATTAGCCTCTTGTTTATTGCATTAAATTGATCTACATTTTCCACATTTAGTACATACATAAATATTTGAATTCCTGACGAGTCGAATTCTGAGCTTTAGTATATAGCTAGATTTTATTTAATCATATCTTTTCTTTATAGCGTAAATATTCATTTCTTCTGTGGCATCTGCATGTGCCATTATAGTGATTTTACTACCTAAGAGTGGGCTGATGTAACATTATTGTTTCCGTGATTCGCATGTTCGTGCATAACACAAAAGGTAAGTAGTCACAGACCAGGGCTCCAGAATGTTCGCCGACGGCCAAGGCCGAATACGGTCCATGAAATAGATGCTTGAAATGTAGATAGTCCTTGCTGTAGATGTGAC
>JAQFZC010007414.1:0-11248 GCA_034695205.1 Dicyrtoma fusca | reverse complement strand
CAATTGACATAATAATTGATGACACATTTCTTACCCAGTTACTGACTTACAACATGATTTGAATGAAAGGACACCGATACAAAGAATTGGAGGTCCGTTGCACTGAATAATTAGTAATAAATATAGAACTAAGTAGGTGCAGTTGAAGTTGGGACCGATACTGACTTTACAATTACAAAGATACTGACAACTGACGAATGCTGACAGAAACTGAATATGTTAATTATAAACTGACCAGCAACTTACAGTTGACACAAAGGAATACTGATAAAAGAAAGAGATAAACTAACTGACCTCAATTTACAGTTGGTCACAATTAATTTAAATTACTTAATAGCTAAAATACTGAACATTTCACAACCACCACCGACCACAAGTCGACGCAGCTAGAAATAGAATCTGAATAAAGGAAAATTACCGCTTGCAGTTTACAGTCACAACTGCGCAGTCTTTAGCATAACACTTAAATTGAATGAATTACAATTAAGAATTAAAATTATGTACTTATCTTTTAAATTAAAATTAACATCAGCTAGCTTTTCGACAAATTTATTTATCTTTCATTTGCTACTGAAAATTGCTATCAACTCCCTTGTTTAATGATAAACGTAAAAATAACAGATTAGCTTCCACTATCTCACTGCATGCTCAGTACTGTCGCATCCTTGTAACAAGGATTTACAAATTATTATTCAGTTCAAAATTAATCTTCGTGCACTGATATAAGCTTTATTAGATAAACATCAACGTCGGCCGTTCTGCAGACGGTTAAATATAAAATGATAACCAAATGTTAGACATCCCTATAGTCCTCTCTGTAAAACCAGCATAACATTGTTGAAGGGATTGACTGAATAAAGCTTAATACAATACAATACAATACAATCCCCCGCTTGCCCAAATAAATGGGAGTCATCCTAAAAACATATCACCAACAAATGGCAAATTAAATCAAAATCAATCTGTAAGTACATTTTAGAAGTAAGCACAAAAGTGGAAGTGCGTGAGTTGGTTGGGCGTGAAAAAGTGAATTAATTGAAAGACGATATAGTTTAGAAAAACAAATATTTGTCAACTAATTCTGTAAAAGACGTGCGGAAGAGGAAAGAAGGTAAACGCTGTAAGCACTCAATGGCATGACGCCGACGAAGCCATGAAAATAAAGTTGACACCAAGCATAATTTATTTGAGTTTTATCACAAGGATTGACGGTGTTGATAAATGAATGTAAAGTTGGTTTCTGTGGGACATTGCAGCTCAAAGTCACATCAACCGTCAATGTGAGAGTAGCAGGCAGCTCAACAAATACACAAGAACCTTTCTTTGCCAAAATTAATTAATTATTAATAGCTTAAACTTGATAAATGGAGTCAGAAAAATTACCAAACCCTACAAGTTTAGTTGACGAAATTGAACACAAGGATGTCACTAAAATAAAAGTAAGTTTTTTTTAAGAATATAAAATTGTTTTAGCAATAAAAAAGGAGTTTGTAAGCGTTAATCAGAGGGAGCTATTACTCACTAAAGCACTCGTATACGTACTCGTTTTAAACAAATTGTGAATGAGAAAATCAAATCTGTCATTTTCAAAACGTGCTAACAGTGTCTTGCACTTTCAAAACAATGACATGTTGACTTAGAGTATTGTAAACCCACAAGATTGACACTTGATTTTTATATTTGTAAAAAACTTGGTGCACTTGTGGAAACATGGAAAAATCTGGAAGCCTGACTTTTAGAGAAAAGAAAAGGTTACATTTACATTTGAATACAATAATTACCACTGTACAGAATTAAAATAATTGCGTAAATAATTTGCAGACTATTGGAGGAGGTTCTTTTGGAAAAGTTGAAAAATGCAGGTGGCTGGGGAAAGAAGTGGCTGTGAAAGAATTGCTGTATGAGGAAGACGTGGAAACGTTTAAAAACGAAATCATAGCACTCTGTCTCTTCGACCACGAAAACATCGTCAAGCTCTTCGCCTACTGCACAACCCCGCTCTGCTTGGTCATGGAACTCGCAGACAGATCCCTTTGGGATGGTAAAGATTCAATATTAAAATGCATTGAAGGAGCAGTAACTACAATGTAATTTATTTCCACACTCAACAGAGATCCATGAGCTTCCCAAGAGGGAAATAGAACTGGAGACAAGACTAAAGTGGGCGCTGCAAGCCGCTCAGGGACTCTCTTACCTTCACTCCAGAGATCCGAAAATAATCCATCGGGATTTCAAATCCCAAAATGCTCTTTTGTTCCCTGACAACATTGTGAAGATCTGTGACTTTGGACATGCACGAAAAGTGGACTCCAAAATGACAACAAACGCGGGCACTGTTCATTGGATGGCCCCCGAAGTCTCCAAAGGTGGGTCAACTAGTTACCCAGTATTCGTTTTAATCGGTACTGGATTCAGTCCTCCATCAAAATTATCTACTCCTACTATAAAGTATCCCTAGAATTACCATAATTTAATAATTGTGATAAGCGTACGATAAGATACTTAACTGTTTAAAATTGGAATGAGTATCTAGTTTCTGTCATCTAATCGCACTTGTTTGACTAGATAGATGAGTAGTAGAACAGGGCCTGCAGCGGATTAAGGTAATGATCCTTGATCTGCTAATAATGCTTTGATATCTGCTTAATAATTGCGCTGGAGGGGAGCAGTTCATACTTATGACTCCATCTCTATGTTGTAGCTTACTTTTGGTATTCAGAATGTCATGTTTTAGAAAGTGTGCAATTTTATTTCATCAATCCCGACACTTGAATTCTGTAAATTGGTGTTCCACAGCTTGTGTATAGTAGTAGGAGTGGTTGCTGTTGCACGGGATTTGTGCATATGGAATGTAAACGATTTTGATGGAAAATTGTGATTTGGTTGCTAATGTAGCCAGTTGTTTGTGATAAAGTAAATATTTAAATGAGTGTGATGTTTGCCCAGGTTCGTCTAGCGCAACGGTGTACACGGAGAAGGTGGACGTGTACAGCTGGGGGATTTTTCTGTGGGAGCTTGTGACGCGCGAGAAGCCCTTCGATAAGGCAAAAAACGACGAGCTCGTTCGATGGGCCGTAAGTCGAGGCACCCGCCCCCCCATTAACCACCCCGCACTCTTATCCTGCACTCACCAAATCCCACACTTCATATCGCGGTACGCTCACACACCAATTGTATTTATTTACAATTTATTAATTCACAACAATCAGGCTTTAACAAAGTCTGCACGAAATTCAAGAGAGTGAAGCGTATAATATATCAATTATGAAATACAGATATGGTTTCACATTTTGCTTAATGATTCAAGTTAAGTTCTCTGTATATTACCGTGTGCAAAAATCAGTTAAACGTAAAAATAATCGCAATACAGATTTCCACTTTTTCAGACATACATTACCAGTCATTACCTGGACTTACACGTTTGTAACTTTGATTATGCTTTATTTACAGTTTGTAGGACGACGAAATCAGGGGTGAATGATTGCTACCTAACAGCTTTCATCCCTCTTTTCAAGGCATAGTAAACTTGAATTTGCCCTTTTTCAAACATCCAAATTTTAATGTTAATTTGTTTGCTCCTCATACCCGTCATTGATTCTGGTTATTTACAATATGACCACGTGTAGTTTTTTGTTGACGCAGATGCTGGAGTCAAAATGAGAATTTAAGGCCATCGATGGACGCTGTTGTGACAGAGATTCGTCTCTTGATTAGTAAGCAGTTCACGTACAGAATATTAGCGCAAACTCACTTCGCTCAGCATGGTTTTAAATAATTATTATTTTGGTTTTTTGGAATTAAGGTAATTTGAATTTCCCCGAAGGCACACCAACTTACTTTTTGCCAAGAACAGAAAACGGAATTGAGCTCGCTTTTCCGCTCAACATAGCTCAAGTAATGGAAGCTCTAAAGTCCCAGTCCCAGCAGGAGCGGCTGTGTAGCGACATAAAAGAAAATGAATTTGCAGCTCATTTGTTGTCTTTTGGAGTACTGAGCTGGAGGGAAGTCGCGCGTTACTACAAAAACTATCAAAAGGTAATTACGGAATCTGTCTTTAGAGTTTGGTCAGCATTAATCATTTTACTATAGAATATTGTTATGTAATTGGTTAAATGTGTTATTAGTTCTATATTCTTCATTATAGAAAAACAAAATTGAAAAGGTCAAGTATCTCTTAGAAGAGGTTATTAAGAAAGAGGCAGTTTTACCTTGCATCATTGCTCTTGAAGAGAGTGGAAATACCACGTGCATCGCCATTCTGAGACAATATGCTGAGGAAACAACAAGACAAGAACTTGAGCTCAATTAATTTGTTATCAAAGCTATTTCAGGACTGTCGATCAAATTATGAAATAATAAGATACAGATATAAAGCATAACTGACGTTCTTATGTTGGGAATAAACTGAATATTAATCAATTGCATTCCTTGTAAATCATTTTCGGCAATATCTCGGCCGCCATATCTACAAATACATTACAAGTTGATTATACTTTTAAGTTGTAGTTAGAGCGATTTACGGTTCTTTAGCCTCGCTCTTGTTTTTAATCAATTACGTATGTTTATGTACGCAAAAGGGTTGATTTAGTAAACCAGATAGCAAGTGCTATAGTCTCCAGTTGTTTAGCAGTTGATCGGTTCTGGTGTGGAACACTTATTCCTTTTGTAGTTAAACAAATACGGGTTACATAGATATATTATTTTACTCACAAGTGCAATTATAAGCATAGCAGTAAATCTAAAATAATCTGTGGAACATGAAACCATGCATCGTCATTATCTTGTTTACTGTGCAAATACAGCACCAATGCAATGATACTCACAATGGTCGCTTAAACATACCTGGGTACTGCTCACAGATACTTTTTTAGGTGCCACTGAGTTACAGCTTCTAAAGTCTAAAGTACTATTGAGTACAGAATCGTAGCAAACTGTGAAGCGTTTTGTTTTTTAATAATAAAAATAATGTCAAAATTAATAGAATTAGAATTAATGAACGATCTGTTGCATTGCAGACACCAACCTGTTTACACTGACGAACGAATGATTGACGCACCCTTACATTTTTAAGCAATCCCTTTCTTCAAAAAAATTGTATCTTAGTAATATTGATGTTGACAGTACAGTGCCACAGTGCGAGCACAGGACAGTAAAATTCGTCGTCCGTGTAAAACAAGTGTAACGTGCCTTGAGAAAAAAATAAGAGACATTTGGTTATATTTTTAATGCATTCAAAGAAGTTCTTACGGAAACGTGTACAAAGTACGGACAGGATCCAGGAACAAACGACAAACACCACATGAACAACATAAAAATTGTTAGCAAATGCCTTCCTTCGGATACCATTCACATTATTATAATAACTCTAATATATAATTTATAATAAATGGAGTAAGCGGATGGAGGCTCAGTTTGTGGCAGTAATGCATACTGTAACATAGGAATAGTAGTAGATATATCCATTCTCCGTAGACTACGTCGCGTCATTTACTACGTAACTTGTTTAGCAGTAATCAGTTAAATTCTACACTTTTACATTCAATGGGGTACACCAATGTGAAAACCGTTGTGAGCACTAAAATAGAAATAAATATTTTGCATTACTTTATCTTGGCTGTTGCAATCTACCTACCTATACACTGCACTGTTTATCAAACTGTGTAATTAAAGTGATTAGATATCGTGTATCTACCGAGTTGACTCACAACCCTTGCTTTGAAAAGAACAATATTTCAATGAATCAAGGTAGACATCGCATGTGTTTCTCAATTATATTGATTGACAATTTGCATTTGTATTTTAGAAGGTACACGCGAATGATGAAGCATTAAAACTGTACGCCTTGTTACGTTTACTAGCGATTTCAAATCACTTAAAGCTTTATCATTTGCGTAAAAACCAGCGTTTGTGAAGAGTTAAATTGACGGAGAAAGAAGAATAAAATTAGCCAATAAAACGCGTCCAACAAGAAACGCATGGATGAAGCAGACTTGTGAATTGGCTTATTGGAGAACACAGGCGACAACTACCCGCAATTATATTATTTATACACTCACCTCATTTACAGGACTCTCTGAAAACTGCAATAGAAAAATCTTCTCTTGCTGTTGTACATATCCTCAAGTCTGTATTTTAAAAAATTATTAAGGAACGTTATGCATTCAAAAAGACAAATACAGGGAAAAGTGTGACGTGTACAGCTGGGGAATCGTGCCACACGTGAACAGCCCTTTAAAGGTCAAGATAACGACTTCCTTATCAAGGATGGAATTCGGAATGGAACTTGTCCCCCTTTGGACCATCCAAAGCTCTCCAAAAGCTCCAAGCAACTCAAAGATTTGATCCAATTGTAAGAAACTTAAACAATATTCATGAGCGCAGGAAGATACTGAACATATGTCGTAGGTTAAGAAGCAAAATTTACATCCAAATCGCAGCAAATGCCAAGTAGTGCATATCTCATGATGGGAACAATGTTTCCTTTGCGTATTAGGATGTAACTCTACTTGGCTCTTAATCCACAATACGGTATTTTTACAAGTTCAATCCCCGATTAAGATTACTGCATGGCGAGGCCCAACAATCAACCTAATTTTCATGAATGTTGGGGTACTAACTAATGTTGCTACTACTTTAATGGGGCATACCTGAAAATGACATGAAAGGGAAGTTACACTTGAGACACAATACTTGCCCACTCACTATGTGAGCATGTTCTAAATTGTCCCTACCTTTTTAAAATGTGGAATCGACATTTTGTTAAATGCGTCATCTGCTTTAGCAAATGAAAGTGAATGAGGAAGTTGAATCTAATATTATATTTATTTAATATACCAGGCAGATAAACGTGAATAAACGGATTCCAAGGATTGTGGCATTAAGTTGAGTTGGAAATTTATTTGTTTTGAGTTGCTGGAACCAGGACGAGGACTTGCGGCCGACGATGAAGCAAGTGGTGAAGCAGATGAATGCTTTGTGTAAACGCTTGCCCCGTCACAAGATGAAGGAAGGCCCAAAGGCAGAAACTGCAGATGGGATTTACGTGGTCAAGAATCTTCGAGTACAAGAAACCCGTCGAGTTCTTCATCCGTTGCTCCAAAAACTCGGCTTGATGACGACAAGCACAGTGATATTTGGAATTCGTCTGGGGGCGTTCTCCGTTATTTCCATGGACCAACTGAATATACTCGTGAGAAATAAATTCAAGCTCTATGCATACCTAAAAAGCTTCATTTGTTTATCTTATTTCAGCTTAAACTTGTCGTATGCGTAATTTAGGCGTAAGTAGATAACGCTAGTACCTAATGCACAATAAACTCTTATAGTGAAGGTAAATGCTTTACACATAAATAAATGTAGTATATCCCAAGTAAAAGCTCAAGGTAAATCTAAAAGCGAAAGTTGGCTGAATATACAGAATACTTCTCGGTATTTATCTTAAAGTGATATATTTCCCACACAAGTTTAATTCCTAAATAGTCAAACCCTTTTGCTGAATTTTAATTTTTAGATTCAAAAACTAAACGATTTTGACAAGAATTTGTACCTCTATGATATTGTGTTCAATAAGCAAGCAATTCGAGCTTGCATCCTTGCTCTGGAACAGACGGGCAATCAACACGTTGTCCAGCTAATTGCTGGTCATTTGTGGAGTCAACAAGCTCACCTGGAACAAGTTTAAACCAGCCATATTTATATAGTAGTAATTACAGTGTAAGGAAATTAATAGTTCCACAAAGTAACCCAATTATTCCTTTTCGTATTTTGCCAATAACTTGGTTTGCTTCATTGACCTCTAAAATAAATTATTAAAATTGAATATTTTACCCACACATTTGCAAAACAATACTAACAACATGTTGCTTTATTCACCACTTATCTAACTCTTGTTTTGTTTTTTACCATATAAATTCAGCTGAAAACCATAGCCTATTATATATAGTACACAGAGCATAGGGACATAGGTAAGTGTACGTAGGTATCCATGTTTATCCCTATATAATAATTAGAAAACCTTTTTGCCCAAAAAGCAGCTATTACACAATACGTTGTAAGTACTTACGTATAATGTAAGTAAGTACATATGTTAAGTGCTGATAGACTTACGTGGAACGTCTTGTTTTATTTGTTAAAAACGTATTTGAACTCCAGTAGTGAAGTCCAACTAAAATAAAAAGGGGGAGACGCAGTGGGTAGCGCTAGTGTATCTTAACTCGCGATTTCTCACTTACATTCCCACAAATCCCTCCGAAAATGTCCTCAAATACAGTAAAACTTCTCAAGATGGCCGGACTCTAAAGATAGCCGGGGTACATCCGGTCGAGTTAAAAAAGATAGCCGGTCGTTAAACATAGAGTGGCCAATGAGTCGCTCGTTCTTTTTTATGATATTCGTATTTATAAATTTAATTTTTAATGAGCATTAAAATTCGATAGCTACAATCAAATGAATTTGGCTACCAGGTTGGTATTTTGTGGTTTCAATTCAAATAATTGCTTTCCATTTGGTGGGTGTGAGTGCTTTATTGTCCATTAAAAAATGCGTTTATGCATTGTAAAAATTATTCCGTGACCTTTCTGTTGTAGTATTTGCTTTACTTTCCAACAATTACTAACAGTAAGGATAGGATTTAATGGAGTTGAAAGTTACATTTTTATTTTTCATTCGAATCCCTTCTTGTTGCTTCCAAGAAGTCAGTGAAACATGACCCCAGGGCAGGGTTCTTACCTTCGTCAATGCAAACGCAGCCCCAGCTTCAACTCGTCAAGCGTCGCCCATGAATTCGCATCAAGGAAATGCGTACTTGAAGGCCAACTAACACGGAAGGGAAAAGTGCAAAACTAAGAAATGATTAAAATGTGTAAAATGTGAGAATAACCACAAGTAGAATACCGCAAGGAAATATGAGCAGAACATGAAGGTCTGGATTTATTGCACTGTTTTTAATTTATAAATAATACACAAGTAACGCATTTATATTTTTAATACGACAACTGATTTACTCGTTTTTATTTTGCACTACTCGAGTTCCAGGTGACAATGAGGATCCCAACGAGACTCACCACAAGTGCAATGATGAGAAAAACCATTTCCTTCCGTCCCTCGTCAAGGTGCGCCTTCGTCGCCATCCTGTTTCCCAGCAAATATCTACACAAACCAAAACTTGTACTTTTCCTTGAAATAATTCCACAAAGTAAGAAGAGCAAGTAAGAATGGGCAGAAATTAATTACCTTGTTAGCTTTTGTGTTTTGTCTGCGAGCCGAAGGAGCGTGGGCAGAGTTTGGGCGAAACTAAATAAGTGCGTGTGGGTGCAGAGTGCAGTGGAGAGTGGAAGCACGTGGCCTTGCTATCATTTTTATCCGAGCAACGAGATCTAGCCAATTGAGATCGCAGCCAGCCAACGTTGCACTTGACACACAATCTGGCTTCCCCGTCCTCACCTTCTTATCTCATTGCAGAACTCCATTGCCGTCTTTCCTAGCAATTGAGTAGCAACTCATTCTGCAATCGCTTTTATTTAAACTAGATTGCCTCAATCAACTAAAACTGCTCTTACTTTGAAACTATGTATGCACTACGCAAATGGTCTCATCGACTACTGGTTAGTAATGTAGCCCACTGGCTCCTATTTTATTTTTTAATCATGTTTCTGTACGCATGTGTTTGGTTCTGCTTTTATTATTAATTTTATGGTGCAAGCCCGGGTTGAAATGCATTTCAATTCATACAAGTTCATGAGCATTCTAGTACAAATAATAAAACATGTTGCTGTCATAATTTTTGAATTTGTTATTTATAGTAATACAGTCATGTGCATGCATTTGTAGAGCTAATCAATGTACGAATAAAAGCGATAAAAAATAATACACCAACTTTCATTAAACAGGATCCATTATAGAATTACTTTTTAGCTCCTATTTCTCACTTACCGTATATGCTCGATTAGAGCCCCTGGGGCTCTATTCCAAATTCCTGCATTGCCTTCCGCATAACACAATGTTATGTTATGGCAGAACCATGGAGGGGGGTCTTAGGGGTGGGGCTCTATTCGAGACTGGGGCTCTAATCGAGCATATACGGTAATACCAGCCTTGAGAGTAATCAATCTCCTGTCCAAGTTTAAGTCGTTGCAATAGTGTGAATCTATTACAACTATGTGCATTATATTCTTAATTCTTGAGTGGTGGATCATGAATCCTTTTACAACACGTCCTAAAGTCAAATCCAGATTTTGCCTCTTTAATAAACCTAAAAGTTGTATATTGTCCAAACTTTGCAAATACATATGTATAATATTTCGGTTTTGAAAAAGTGAAACAACGTATCAAAAACAAGTTTTGACCGAATACAAATGGAGTAAAGACAAATAGCTGGTCTTGTGGATATTTATATAATTAAATAGTGCAATAATAACCATAATGATTCATACTAAAAGATGGAGTGGAAAGATGGGACAGGGAATGGAAGGACAGTTTCTGTAAGGGCTGTCTACAAATTACCTTGGAAAACCCCGGCCAGTATAAAACAAAGTATTAGCATCATCTAGTATTAAAAGTTTGAACGTAAACTTGCTCTGTGAATTATCTCCTTTTACAAATTCAAAAACATTTTTACACAATACGGTTGTCTCAGGGGCTCTGCATAAATTAGCCTTCGCCCCAAAAGTACTCAATTAATCTTTAAAGATTGTTTAGTATTTATGCTTAGTACAGATATAATTTTGGTCGAACACACAGGGGCCTTGCAAATATGACATCGAATAAATTTGGTTTTCAAAATGACTTCTTGGCGAGCTCTCACTTGGCAAATGCTCATATTTCTGTAGTGTTCTTTCCTTTTCGACAACGTTCCCTAATAAGAATATCTCGTATTGCCTCTTTTTGAAAATTGTATTTTCTGTTTTAGTGTTAAGATTGCTATAATCTGGTTTAACCTTGATTTAGAAGTATGTTTTCATAGCTGGGAAGTTTTCAAGGCAAAGCGGAATTTCCCTCATAGAAATGTGCATGGCCCCTAATTCCCCCTCACTCTTTTTCCACTGCTTTACTCTTTCGCCTCACTCCTTCGGAGGATTTGTTGGCGTCATAATTGTCGCATCAGTCACACTCGACATTTTCTATTGCAGGAGTAAGTTTGTGGCACAAAGCACATGTGACAATCAAACTTTCAGACAAATTAAAAATATGCAAGTGTAATATATGTGGAGCTCCAATGCCGCAGTCTAATGAAGCGCATGGATTTTGTAAA
>JAQFZC010007413.1:0-11249 GCA_034695205.1 Dicyrtoma fusca | reverse complement strand
ACTGAGTCCGTTGGGCTATCCTCGATGGAGGACAGTGTCATCTTTATTTTGTATAATAAAGTTTGTCTTTCTCTCTAGTGCAGGAGCGCATCCAGAACAGACTTGGAAGTATAAAAGTCAGTCGTAAATGGACAATGAAAAGTCCTCAAGAACCACTCAAAAGACTTTCCACTTGACTAGTTCGTGCTCCTTGGTCTGGCTCACCTAGGTTTAAAAATATCCTGTGTATGCACTATAGCTAGAGCAGCTATACTTCCTTCTGTATAGATAAAACATTCTGTTAGCAACATCATTTAGTAGTTAGGCCAACACTTAGGGTAGTTGTGTACATGTTTTAAATCAGTGTTTATGTGATACATTCGGACGTGTAATTTAAGAGTTGAGCGGGGGGAAAATGTGGCTTCAACGTGAAATGCTTTCAGCCACGCAGCTAAAAGATGGTCCACAGAAAATGAAGATGCGCTTAAAAAATCGAGTATAGAGAATGCAGATATAACATCGTTCTTGCCGCATATAACTAGATAACTACATTCACCAAGCTGGTAGTATGACTTTTTTCCTCTCTTTCTCTCTCTAAGTTCCTGGTTTTGTTTTTTTAGGATGGTTAAAATAGGAGTGTTTTTAAACGAGAAAACAAAACCAGGGATAGCTAGGATTTGAAAATGGGAAGCTTAGAAATGAGATATAGAAGTATCTATTAGTATATCTGTATCTGGTGAAGGGGTAGAGCCAAATGGACCCATGGACATTACATCGGTGCCATTTAGATATGCTGTTGTTCTACATGTCTGTGTGTCTGGCCACCACACGGCGTCTGGGTTAAAAGGGAGTTGAGAGAGCGCGGGAAGGGTAATTGTTTTCTCACTCGATAAGGAACCCAGAGAAGCAAAATGATAATAAAACACGAACCAAATGGTCTGTGTCACGCATCGCGGGAGAAGTTTTCATGAAAAACGATTGCATCATAAATTTATCCCAAGACTTGTGCCACTCTTTTTACTCCCCAAATAAAAATGCTCCTTCTTAAGGCATCATCAGACAATCCAATCATAAAAATCCTTACCTCGGAACCCATCTCAAACGTTGTGTGTGTGTCTGTCTGGTCTGGTGCAGATATATCTGTATAGATTCCCTCCACCGCGACTTTCTCCCTTTCCAGTTCCCCTCCCTCTATCTTACTTGTTATTCTTCTCCACTAATTCTCAGACTAAGACCATTCCATTTCCTTTCAACCTCTTCGTCTGTCTCCTTTCTGGCTGGCGTATATTTTATGGTGTGGTGTAGTGTGGAGTGTGTAGTGGTGGCATGGAGTAGCTTGATTACGTCAGTTGCACGCAACTGACCCAATAGAAATTGAATGTCTGTTGTGTGCTCCGTCTACACAATTGAATTGGATTCGACTGGATGTATTAAATGAAACTGATACGGGGGCCGTGTGGCTGCGGCTGAAAGAAGCAACTACAGATAGAGAAACATACAGTTGAAGGGTGCTCCAGTCCAAATCCATTACGAAACCACAAAGACAGGAAATCACTGTATTGAATTCAGTATCTCCTTCCACACCACGATATTCACAGGGAAAAACTAAATTGAAAAGTTTATTAACTTACGATCAGATAATGCCATTATGGGTGGCTGGGATTCTTAAATGGAACAAACTGTTATTCCTTATACATAAAAATGCTTTCCACTGCACAGTAATCATTCCTCATAAATAATTCCCCGTGCTCACATGTAACTTGATATATGTCCCTGTAAATTATAATCTTCGTGCTGACGAGAGAGAGAGGTGCGGAAATTAGATAAATTAAAACGCAGTAAATAATCAGAGAGGAAAGAAAGTATTTTGAATTGAAACATGTTTGTGTCGCTGGTATGTATTTAGTTGGACTATATTTGAATTGATGGGCCGGTCTAGTTGTTCTCTACTGACTCGGAAAACATGTTGAGCCAGTTTGCGTCTTCTTAATCTTATGATCAATTAGAGTTTGGTGAGATGTAGTGTGCCGAGTGCTCATGAAGACGTGGGTATACAAACATACTTGTAGGTATGTATGTGACAAGGAGGCATTTGTTGGAGAAAAGTTGAAAATGGAATATTAAGGAGAGTGATTAAGAAAATGATTTATTGGGTCCGTGAGCTTAATTGTGAGTACAAAGTGTAATATATCAAAACGATTTTGTCAGCTTGGGATTCAGTCTTTTGGTGGGTGCTGGAGCAGAAAGAATTATGATGATGCAAAAATCTTGTACTAAAATCAACCTGGCCAAAATCTCCCTCCTACTCATAGTAACGTTATTTACTTACAAGACTTGGATCAGGAACCAAGACTGGAGAAGTAGAGAGTCACTTTTCACGTAAGATCAATAATCCCTTTCTCACTCCTAATATGTACTTCTTTATTCACAGAGAGATGGCTCAGTGGGAGTAAAAATTCCTATATAATATTTAATGCAAACAATATTTGCTTTCACCTCGCTGTGTCGCCTGTGATGGTAATTCAATTGTGCACAAGTAGTACATACAACTGCAACATATGGGAGAGCAAATAAATGGAAAAGGATTAGCTTTCTCCAGTGTATTCAATGAACATTACCATTGGTAAGTGCACAGGTATCTTGTGTGACGATTTTTTATAGCAGGTCTACCGCATTACATCGGCTGCTCCCAATATTACTTTCTCCACTTTTCCCGCCGTCGTTGAATTAACAAAGCCAAACGTAAACTTGACACTTTTTCCTTTCCCTTTTCAAACTCAAATGGGAGCAAAAAGATGTACAATGGATTTAAGCCAAGTTCATAAGCCAGTACATAATGCAGTCTGTATTACCAAACTTTCTCTCCTGTCCTTACAGTTCCTTCAAGTCCATAGCGTAATGCAAGTGAAAACATTTGACAATGTTAGGGACGAATATCAGACTCAGTGAGAGTTACCAAGAAACTCAATCATGTATACTAAAGCCTTGTTGTTAGGTACCTTGTTGCTCCGTACATTCTCCCCTTCCTTTACCAAGCCACTGATTCAATTTCTTTGGTGGCTCTGTGCTAGGAGGCACTTTTAGTGCAGTCAATGTAGTCATGAACCTGTCGTATGGATACTATGAAAATCCTAACCACAAAAAGAGAACGTAAAGTTTACCCATATTTTTCCTTTTTTCTCATTCCACTGATCATCTCAAGGAATACAAAAGTTTTTCTTCCACTCAATATGGAAAATCTTGATAGTTCCTCCACGAGTTTCACTGCACTACCTCTCCGAACCAATGGGGAAAGAAGCGAGCAACAGAAGTATGCAGCTGCACACTTCTATTACTGCATCTGAGGTCTTGCAGACTCTTAAGCTTTTTCAAAGTCATTCACAGGAAATATTTTGGCCGCGAAATACTTAACCTTTTCGTCACTTCAGACGGACGGTTGTTGCAAAAATAACAAGCTCGCAAGCTCTAAAAAATAATTTGTAATAAAGCATTGTTAAAAATGTTATTTAGCTGGTATTAATTGAAAGCAACACTGTTGATCCAACCTGTTTGGCTCTAACTGTGAGTTAGATACAGTTAGTTTATTGAAAGTTAACAGTTTATTGATAAAAAAATAAATATTCATAAATAACCAAACCAAAAATCAAGTTTTTAAAATTTTGATATAAAAATGACAGTGCTGATTTGTTAGTGTTTGAGTATCACGTCCCTTAGAACTGTTATTATTGTGTGAACGTACAGCTGCTACGATTATCTAAATCTGTGTACGTACAAAACTGACTGCACCGCAACTTTGCTTGTATGACTTTAGCTTAGAGCAAAAACATTCAACATAGCCGCAGGAATCAAAAAGGTTAAAATAAGATCCAACATACTATCAACCACGAGAGATAATTTTATCAATTTTATTCATACTGTTAGTATACCATTCACAGCTTGGGTGCGTAGGTACTTTAAAAATAAAATTTTATTGATTTCTTACTAAACAATAGTGCTCAAGTGTGTAGCTTTCTCTTTTTTTTTTGTATTTAGCTCTGGGTTACGACTGCTTCCGCACAATGCCAAAATGCACTACAACTACGCAAATCTTCAAAAGGATTTGGGAAATACCGAGCAAGCGATCTCCCACTACCGTATGGCTTTACAGTAAGTGTGCTTTTCCTCCTTATATTTATGTACCTAAATTACTTTCGCATGGACAGAATTAGATTTGTTTAATTTTATGACCATCTACATGGCGTATGGAATCCTAATGCGCCCCAATGTACGAATTCCCATTTATTCGATTTTATTTTATTTTATTCCGTTGACCTAGTTTGCAAATAATTACAAACTGAAATGAAAAACTCCGCAAGGCATTCTTAGTAAGGTTCAGCTCTAACTCGTGTGATTTCTGCGTACAACTTTTAATCTTCTCAAACTTAATACGGACAAAGACGAAAAAAGTCAAATAAATTAGCTAAACATTGTATCAGCAGCTACCTTGAATTTGAAGATGCGTACTAAAGTAGAAACGGGTAGAGAGTAGCGTTTGACCCATGGCAATCCCCACATTTTTCGCCATTTTTAAATTGTTCATCATTGTTTCACTTTCATTTAGTTTGATTGATGGTAGTACGAAAAGTACCTAATAAGTTTTGTCTGTTGGTAGTATGTATATACACACAACTTGCGTTGAATAAAGTCCTCAGTAGATTTTTACACCAATTATCATATTGTCCAACTGAAGGATACGCCATTCGCAGATACAACGGAGGAGAGAAAGTTGCACGTAATTTCTTTACAGTGCTACCTTTATTCATTTGTGCTTTGTTCTTTCAACTTTTGTTGAACTGGAACAGGGTGGTTGCCTGGAGCAGACTGTAAACTAGAATAGATGTAGGGAGGAAGATCATTGTCAGTGGAAGATACGGTGGTACATATGTGCGTTAGACGTGGCAGGAAGTGAAAGTAAAGCTTAGGAAGTGTAACTGGTTGAACTGATGTTTAAATTTCATGAGAATTGCAAGTGAGCATTCAAAATGATGATGATGATGATGTGATATGTAGTTATTTTACATTCTCATCACGTGCTACCAACATTAAGGCTTGTGTCGACTGTATGGTCGAGTAGCGTTTGTATTCTAACCAAGTATTTTTTACATTTGCACACCTCACACGGCTACCATTCTGGCTACCAAACTACGGATGTATGGTTATTATCTGTGTCTGACTCTTCTCGACTCGTCTTCCTTCCTTGGCTTTGCTCTACTTTGTCCAATAAATTTCATGTTTTTCCCTTTTCTCTCTTATTCTCCATTGTAATGGAATCCTGTCATCTGCACGTAAAGAAAGCAAAGGGGAAAGAAGGTAGAATGGAGGTTCTTTCTATAGATTTTTGTATGTGATAAAACTAAATGTAAATCCTCAAATTCAAAAGTCAAATTCTGTGAGGGGCATAGATGGAATGGCTGCAAAAGAAATGATGAGAAAGCGAAGAAAATTTAGTTGTGGATGAATCCAAGTGAAAGCTCATATAGCTTCTACAGAACTCTTCACCATTTGCTTTGTCTATCTATATTTCTACTTCTACACTTTGGGCTCGAGTGTCGCTTTATGCTGCCACTTCCAGTTCTGTCCGATGTAATCGAAATCATTTTTTCCGTAAACGTCAATGAAATTAAATAGCAGGGAGAAAATGTGGTAAAAATACTCTACAAAACACGTTCATTTAAATAACTATAACTATAGAGGACTGCTATATTTCCTGAGATATTTGTGAAGCAAAGGAAATGTCGTGAGCTTGAGGAAAAGTGAGGTACAAACTTTCTTCTTTTACGCCCAATGTTGGGGTGTGTATTGAGACTTGTCCTACCTTTATCTTAATAATCATATTATGACAGTTTATGCGTACTATTTGACTCTCCCTATCGCCTATCCTAACTCAATATAACTACAAGATGGAGTGAACACAAGCTTTCTTTGGTGACTTGGTGTTTTCCTTTCTCTTATAAATTCTGTGGTACAGCAGAGAAAGGAAAGAGTGAAAACTCCAGCTCAAAATGGAAGTTAAAAGTTATTCATTTCTCTTTGCGGGAAGAGAGAAAGTTACTGTTGTGAGATCTTCACTTTCTTACACTACAGTCGTTTCCTCAAGGGCGTTAGCATTCACATTCTAGTCTTGTCTTCTCTCTTCAAAAACGAATCACTAAATATGCAGAAGATTTGTATACATTACATGTATCATGAAACGTAGAACACCTTGTTTATTTTGCAATGTAATCATCCCCACATAGTTCCGCGCTTTTCTCTTAGAGAAATGTCCCTCGCTTTCTCTACATGTTTAAACATAACAAAAGAAAGCTCTCTCCAAACTTTAATCATTTTGCTGTAGAAACTAGAGTTAATTTTAATATACTACTTATAATATGAGTCTAGTTTTTTCTGAGGAAAATGATTTTGTAAACTATTTTTTTCATTTCCGTAGATTCAGAACTTGGGCAGTTCACGCAGAATAATTTTGTATTGGCATTTTCCTCTTCGAGGTTTGAAAAGAGATAAATATAAAATATTCATGGTATCGACCTGACTTGAGAATGCTAAAGCCGTTGTTAAGGTTTTCTCAAGAAATGGACTCTCTTCCTCTCTCTCTCTCTTTATTCAAACTTTCTCCCCGCTTGCTTTCTCTTGAAATTGGCGTAGCCCATTTTGTAAACACATGTATCTACGTGTTTTCACCTCATGTATACGTATTTGCTCAGTTGTTTTATTGTCACCGCAGACAGAGTAGAAGGGAGTACAATGAAGAAAATTTCAAGAGGAAATGAAATAGGTGTATGCATCAGAAGAGCTTTACACTCAGAGGAGAAAAATAGAGAGCAAATATGGGAAGTCGCCGAACATCAAAATAGTTCCATGTTCCTTCTTAACTTCCAAATTGTCCGTCCTCATTTCCATGCTATGGGAGTGCATATGAGAATGAGAGCTCAGTGCAGTTGGAATTAGATTTCATCATGGGAAAAGACCAGCGACTAACCAATGAGCCCACCAACACTTGAAATGAAACGAAGTTCTTAAGAAGTAGAGAGTGAACTAAGGAGGGGTAGGGGAGTGGGAGGAGGCGCGAGAGAAAAGGCGCTTTATCCTCAACAAACTGAAAATCGATGTCCGTTAGTAGTATTTGAAAATACAAAGTAAAAGTATGGATGTAAAAAGGATGGATATTGGAGGTGTTCGGAGGGAGCTGAGTATGTATATTGAGATGTGATGGGAACCCACCGGATGGATTATAAATATAGACAGAGATATGTGATTGATTTTTGTTTTGAACATAACATCTGCTGCTATCATGTCTTGTCTTCACGTCGTAACAAAGTTTTGTCGATTTTCCCCCTAAACATGCGTAACTATCTCGTTACTTTCTTCTGCTCATCCGTTCTAACGGTACTTACAACTCCTAGCAGTCATAACTGTCTGCAGTACCACTATCTTTGCCACCACTACACTGCACGGCATACACGGGCCCGTACGTGGATATTTCAATACATACTTGAGCGGGTTGTAGCAGTTGCGGAAGCATTTAAAAAATCGAGGGGAGGGACTTTCTCCTGAGCTATGTGTTCGTGAATTTGCAAAGACAGCCCGCAATCAGACCATCAAATCGAACATTCCTATTCCGCTTACGGAATAACTGGATCCGAGCACTGAGTATGAGAGGGGAGACTGTGTTTAGTTGTACAGTAGACGGTAGATATGTTGGCTTGATTACAAGTTAGTGATTTTGAGCATGGAATATCAAATAGGAAAAAGGAAATCGTGTGGAATGACATGAATGTGTGAACTACTAAATGTTCCCGTTGACTGTTTTCGATAGTGGTAGGTCGGCGTCAAATAGCTCACACGTGGCTACTTAAATCTTTACTACTTCAAATAATGTCAACGTATAAACGTACACATGTAACAGTCAGCCGTACATACTGGCAAGCCGCAGCTATCGCTTCCCTCCGTCGATTAGGGATATAATACGAAGTCACCCTGAAAGAGGGGACTTTAAAGTTACAATGCTTGTACTCTAACGCTCGTTTTTGTCCTCCAATTTTCTTTAAATCCAAAGTAGAATGAGTTTGCAGGTCCACCAGCACTAAACTAAATATATCTGAATTACTGATGCATCTGTTGAAGATAGAAACTAAAAATAATTTTCTGTAGACAGTAGAATTGGATTTCTCGCTCCTTGATTTCCATGTGATTGTCATTCGACGGATGCTTTAAAGTTTTAGAGTAAAAGAAAAAGATGAATGAACACATGAGAAAAATGGCAGGTCATAATCTCTGGAGAGTTACCCTGTAAAGTTCATTGGAGAAGAACATGCGTTCATGCATCCGTATCAATTCTTTCTTTCGTTCCTGGAATTTGCGGAACAGGTACTATAGGAAGACACTGCGAGCGGCATTGAATAAAAATCCAGTCAGTTTTTAGAAGACTTCGTATGAGAATGAGACGGCAGAGATAGAGGTTCTTGAATAGTCCACGGAAACATTTGAGTCAACGTTTTGTCTAGTCAAGCCCGACACACAAATGCGATGCCAGATCTCAAGTCCATGAAGAGAGAGAGAACATGGGAGAGAAAGGGAGAAATAATAGAGCTATGAGATGGGGAATCTCTCACGGGGTACATCAACTATAACATATGACCTATTATCCGGCAATCTTTGATATTGCTTTACCCTCCTTGGGTTTCTCAAGAAATATCACCTCATCTTTGTCAACCTTTTTATACACAAAAAGTTCAACAAAAGTGCGCCAATCTCCTTTCTCACTCTTGAAATTTCATTATGACAACGGTCTCAGTCAAATAAAATCTACATTCATACACCCGTCGTACCGTGCTGCTTCTTGTCGCTGTACTTTTTAGTAGTGCATAGTGATATTATAAGCAAATATTTCAATAATGAAAATTGATATTTTTAAAGCCAATTCACGCTAGGAAGTGAAAGCTTTGTTGGTTCATTTCTATCTTCTCCCATAATTAGCGGAAAAAATTAAAAATGGAGTTACACGCACACGTCATACACCATTTGAAAGCCCTTGAAGAGTAGATTCGGAAACCGAAGTGGTCGCGGCAAGTATCTGGGCATCTTCATAGTCAAAATCGCGATTTTCTAGTTTTAGTATGTACACACACGTATTCCTTATGGGATGTCGTCTACATTACAACTTATATACATACCTATTCCTATTTTTTCCCGAAATTACCCAAATACGTATCCCGCACTTGCTCAAATGTATAACAAAGTTATCCGTAGGTCTACGGTCTGTAAGAGGCCAGTTAGAAGACAAACAACAAGGGCGCCGCCCTTGTTGTTGCTATCAATAATACTTCGCGAGTTGATTCTTTCTGTTTTGGTGTCCGTAACCAGATACCTTAATAAAGCTGAATAAATAAATAGCAAGAAACAGTAGTGGCAGTCCCATTGCAATTACTAGAGCGAGTAAACATTGCAAAATCGAAGGATCTCGCAAAGCAAGTGCTGTACATGAAGTATGAATATTAAAACCTTAGTTCATCTATAAATAATCACGCTTACCATGTCTACAGGATGGTAATTCCTTTGCTCAGGAATGCAAGTGCAACTTTTATCTAACCAAATGACAGAAATTTAAATTTTAAACTAAAAAACGTTACCAGAGAGTTCATTATAGTTGATATATGGAGTATCTATAAAGAGTATAAACAGAGTGTATGAAAGGAATATAAATGGTAGCTTATTTTGTTCTCATGAATTTCAGCTACTACTAATACTAACTCTAGTGCTGTTCATCAGAACGTCCGGCAAAAGGTAAAAGAAATGACATATCGAAATCAAGGGTTTCCAGCAACGACGAGAAATGGTGAACTAGAACATTTATTCGTATTTTCAGTGCAATTTATTGATGAAACCGTTCCCATGTATGTATGTCGTAGCCCACAAGCGTTTCAGTCCCTGGCGCCTGTGGACTGGTCCACAAGCGTGGTTGCTTATGGACCAGTCCACAAGGGTGACCACTTTCAGTCCACGAGCGCACACACTCACATACACACTTTCACACACACGCTCTCACACACACTCTATTTGTACGTAGTATAATGAGATTCTTTTGGATTATTGTATGCCTACGGACGGGGATACGAATTTAGAGTAATATTTGGGCTATATTAAATATGCGTGTGGTTTCGTATTCTAAATACCTACTATAACTACCTAATTCAGTATTCCACGCAATGCAAACGGGCGATAAGACTACCTTTCAAAATATCATTGTATTCATCAGTCACATACATGGTGGGATAATTTATCTTTCATTGTCTTGCATATTAAAAATTATGTTCCAGAGCAAAGATGAATAAAAATCTTTATTTTCATGTAAATGCTTAGCTATAACGCCAGCTGTAACTGTAATTGTAACATACGCGATTGCAGTATGAGCAAGCACTTGACATGGTAAAATGGTCGGAAGTGTGTTTGACCTGTCCACCTTTGGAATTCGGATGCCTACTGTTGACTGTATCTCCTACAAGCATACTTATTTCGATTCTGGCCTGATCATACTTGCCTCGCTGATCATGTCTATTTAGGTGATTTAGAAAAGCGAGTATTCCGTCATACACTGGATAGCCATTGTTTAGTAATTTCTTGTACATTGAGAGTCACTTCCACCGTGGATTACCGAATGAAACAAACATGTAGTGTAACCCGTACTAGTGTAACTAGTATTACTAAACTCTTTAAATCAAAATATATTTATGAAAAATTAAAATTAACAATAATTATATTCCTCTTTTAATCGTGATACGTTTTGAAAACAGATTCTCCTCATAGTACATTATTCACAGTACACCATTCTTATGGCTCGTACGTACACTTTCACCTCCAAATTTTATCGAAGAAAAGTTTTCTATATCCTTTTTCTTATAAGTTGTCTTATTGTTGGATTAATCGCCTTCTAAGCCTTCTCATACAGATCGAATTATAGTTTATTAGGATGAAAACAAAAACTTGTTTTAAATTGTTTCGTATTTTGCGCAATTCGTCCGTAGACTCATGGGTTCAGTGGATGCCATGTACTCCCTTCGACTACTCTCCTTAGTGACCAATGTGACTAATAAATACAATGATATTTTCATATTTAGTAACTTTATGGCCCATTTGCATTGCATGCAATTATGAATTGGGTATAGAATTTACAATACGAAACCACACTTTAGCATAAGTTCCATGGGGTACCTTGATACATTTAACACAGTATACAA
>JAQFZC010007412.1:0-11249 GCA_034695205.1 Dicyrtoma fusca | reverse complement strand
TATTACTTATAATAGCTGGGAATGTAAATAGCTAAACTTTGTCATTACGTAATAAATGCTAAAAGAAATATTTACTTTAACGTTAACTTGTCAAGGCAAGCCAACTAGTTTTGATGGTAACTGCTATAAATAGTTGGAGCTATATGTCTCCAAATAAAATTGTAATGTCTTGCATGACTTGTTTCACTTGTAAAGAGCTATTTGTAACGCGTTCTACAAAGACAAAAAATTAATGACGAGAATGAGATACGTAGATACCTAGACCTGAGCTTCAAGACGGATGCAAATGTAATATAAATTAAATATAATAAATGTATATAATGATAGCCAAAATAAATCTATGAGAACCTTTCGCTGGTAGGGACACAGTCCCATAAGTAAATATAACACAAAATAAATTAAAAATTATTATTTTTAAAATGTACAGGTCACTACACTGATGAAGAGCGTCGAATGGTGTAACGTCCAGCACGCGAGGCAATTATGTTGCCGTCTAAAGGGCTCGAGTTGTAGGCTCCGGGGGTCTGTCTCGAGACTTAAGGGAAGATGCAAAGAAGAAGACCGCAAGAACTGCAACTTTTTCTAGGAAAAATGTCATTCAACTTCAAAGTTAACATTTAAAGACTGCCGTCAAACCGTTTTTCGCGGTCCAGTTGATGACGTTCCATAGCCCTCCCGAGCAAAGTTGCAAGGGTCAACGAGCTTGGTCGAAACCTCCTTGACAACTGGATCGGTAATGCTGACTTAATGAATGTGTGGCCAACTTGCTATATACGAGAAAAAGCAAGGACTTTGGCTGGCTAAACGGGTCATACTGAATGCAAGCGTGACCGCATTGAAAACGTTTGCCCAGTCCGTTTGTAATGCTGCTATATAGGAGCGTAGGTAATCGTTGAGGGTGCTATGAAAACGCTGAACTAGCCTGTATGTGTTTGGGTGGTCCACGGAACCAATGCCGAACTGGATCCTTGTGACGCTGTTTAGCTTTGCTTTGACGAAATTAGAGCGTGGGTTCTTCTGTAGCCCACGAAACTGCAGGAGATTTCAAACTTTGATGACATCATAGTAAAAAATCGTTGGCGCAGCTATGACAGTACAGTTAATGTTAACGACTGCAACGAGCAAATTGATCCAAATTGTGTTAAACGGAGCTAGACGAATGCCTGTAAAATACATTAAATTTGCTAGTCAACTCAGTGAAAAAATTCTCTTGGAGCAGCTTTGTATACAATGCGCAACGTTTTTTATAACTGGCTACAAGTATTGAGGTTGTAGCTTAGCAACGGTCTTCCGGAAACTAAAATGAGCACCGGTGAGAAAGTATTCGAGCACCTCATGGAGCAGCGACAAAACAAGGGTTATGGGAATGTAGAAGTTATCATCCTGAGTTCCGTAGTAAGCTTTGTAGAGGCACTTTGTGTGGAGAAAAAGCTTTGTTGTAATTACTGGAGATGTCAAACCCATGGCGAGCTTATCAATGAGGGTGGCTGTAGGGGGGTTTACGAGTTAGACTTGGCATATTGGCATATCACTTGGTATAAGCAAATTGTACAAAACTGCGGTTGTATCTCTGTAGTTATTTATGTGTGATGCAATGTTTGTATGAAGCTTTTATAAATTGCCATGGTTTGACTATTAACTGTGATGGTTCATTCGATTTCGATTTCAGTATCTGCTGTACGTTGGTTGTAAGTCAACCAAAATCCTAATTCTAAATATGTACAGTTAATTTAAATTGTACCTGTGTTCTAAAGTTTACGTCATTGGTAATTTTAGTTACCTTGTACAGTGGTAATGTTATGTAAACTGCTGCATAATAATTCTAATCAGTAATCTTATTCAGCTGGGTAAATCAGTGTATTTTTGTTATAACGCTGAATGTTAGCTACAAAAGTCCAGGCCGGCTGTCGGTCTCCTATCGTTTCCATAATCAATTAGTATTTAGTTAAAATGTACATACTGGTTTGTTCTAATCGTAAATAATTCTGTATTGGTCAACTGAAATGACCTCATCGTGTGATCATGCTGTAAATGATGATTGGAATAGTCCCTGCCATTTACTCAGGTACTACAGACTACAGTTCTATATTTGTTATCCAACTCAACGGGACTCTTTCTGGAACTCTGTGGGCTGGAGCCAGCGGTTCAACGTTTTAAAGCCAAAAGGATGTCGGGAGCAGTTTTGTTCTTTACAGGCTAATTACATGTCCATCATCAACTCCTAGAAGTGAAATCTAAAAGCGGGTTCTCTTCGGCAAACAACGAGTCATCTCATTATTACTGTATTGGTTGTTCTACCTCATCGTTGCTAACAGCAGTAATCAGCTTCTCTTCTTGGTCGAAATTCATCTGTTCAATCAACTTATCTCCTTTCCTTAGCTCATCAAATTATCGCTTCCGGACTCATAACTCTAATTATCGGTCAACTCATCACATCTTTAAGGGCATGCAAGTATTATGTCACGCAAAAATCCTGAATTTTCAATCCACACCAACCGCGTTTAACGCAATAGCGCCCCCTGTACAATGTTGTTGGTATAGGGCTGTAACACACAATGAAAGGACTACCAACCCCTTTGACGTTACGTAATACTTCCATGTCCCCTAATCAGCTGGGTTCAAAATAAAAATATTTTGAAGTCAATCATCCTTTTTGTAACATTTTCAGCTGTCGTATGTTGGTACTGACAACTTTAAACCAATTAGTCATTTAAATGAGTTATGCTAAGTCATTTTTTAAATATTTCTGTTGGGAAACGGTTCCCCGTTTATACATAAGTTAGCAGGCCAAAACTAGTAAAATACACTTTTTCAAAACCGTCAAAACTAGTAAAATACGCTTTTTCAGAAGGGCCAAAACTAGTAAATAACACACAAGGACAGAAAAGTAGAAATTACAGTTTTAAAATGGTCAAAACTAGAAATTGTTTTTTTCGAAAACATGAAAAACTAAGTATATCGAGTTCGAAGAGGTTCATTGTTACATACATACATAGAAATACCTGGAAACTTTAACAAAAATTATAAATGTAATCTATGCCTTGCACCTTGTATGCTGCAAGTGCCGTCAAAACACTCAAAACACTCATCACTGCTATCTGCTACCTGCTACATGTCTACATCTTCTTTAATCTCTTTCGTAATATATGCAATGATTACAATTAATAACCAGCAAAATTTTGTTAACGTATACTGAGTCCGTAGGGCCATTCTCAGCTTTATTTGTTTGAATAAAGTTTGTCTTTCTCTCTACAAAGTATGACGCTTAATATCGAATACAGTGTAATACTTTAGAAACCGATGTGCGCACAAATTAATTACCTGCCAACGCATCATAGCATCGGTTCATATAGCGTCTATATAGCTATATAGTATATTACAATAATTACTAAAATGGAATCTTTCCCTACCGGTGCTTGTTCTATATTAAAACTACTGTAAAAAACAAAATTAAATTAGAAGGATACCCCCAAACGAAGGAACGTACACAATAGTGTAATAAACTGGATCGATAAAGATGAAAAAGACCACATCTGCGGGAAAAATGGAGGTAATTAGCTCCCTTTGATGCTTAATTAACTCGCTTTTTTATTACCTACCACAAACCATAGGGGATTTAATTGCTAGTCATACACAATAAAAATACAAAAACTTTCTTTATATTTATATCTACATTTAGGAGCCTTGAGTGTATCTATGTACAATAAGAACATAATCCCTGTCGGCTATTACATAAGTCCTTTCAGTTAAGGACCTGAAAAAAAAATTACAGAAGAGATCATTTTTTAACAGTTTTATTAGTAATAAATTCATTTTTAATGTTAATTGAACCTAACTTCTTCAAATAGTTGTTGTTCTCTCCGATAGGTTGGGACTCAGTTTGTACTGAGCTACAGTAGTATACGATTTAGTCGCCAGAGCGTCGGCGGGAAACCAAGTTTTTGTTTGCACATTTTACCGCTTGAATCTTGGTAGCATCGCCCCTGGCTAGAACTGTGGCAGCATACACTTTGAAGGCAAAATAGTGGTTGCAATTCCTTCTTGCTACAATTGTGTATTTAAAGACAGGGTTTGAATTTTTTTACCTATTCGGAACGAAACAATGAAGAAATTGATTGGTGTTTTTACTACAAATAACATCTTCAAAAAATGGCAAAACAAATTTTCAACGTTTTCAAGAAGGTCGAATCTAGAAATTGACTCTTTCAAAAGTGTTAAAGCTAAGAACTAACACTCAAAAAGATGTAACAACTAGAAATGACCATTTTCAAAAAGTTGTAAAAAATAAAAAGGATCATTTTCAAAAAAGACAGATTGCCTTGTGGCGGAAACACTTTCGGTCTGGATTGAATGAGTCCAGTGTTTCTGATGCCATTATGTATTATCCATGAAAAACCATTGAGCGAGAATTGATTTCTGAATTGTTGAGTTTATATTATTATATTTTACTGCTTATTAATTACAAATTATTTTCAAAACATATAATGTTATGTTTATTACCCATTTATCGTCGTAACTCTATTTTAATAAATTGTACACATTACTGTGAAGAAACATACTACCTAGCTGCCTACTTACTGCTACTGCTACTGCCATAAAATGTCAACCACAATTTGCGTCATTGGGTCTCAATTAAATAACGGATATTTAATTTGGCTGACAAAGCCGGTATAAAAATGAATATGGTTTTATTTCTAAAATTGCAATTGAATAAAATACATTTTCATATGCATACTTAGTAATTAGGGAAACTTTGCCCTCATATTCACTTTCAAAGTTTGACCTGCCATTAGCACGCGTCCGGGTTAAAGCCATACGAGAACTATAATACAGAAAGGATGCTGACGAATTGTTTTAATGACGCTTTGTCGTCTGCGGATTCAATTAATAAACCACAAATGGTAGGTTTAATGCTTTTTTGAGGTTTTGCCCAGCTCCCATTAAAGCCAAGATAATAAACACAGTTATAATAGTTAGCGCTACAATTTGTAGATCCGGCAGAAATCGGTATAAAAAGCCAGGATTTCATTACAAATTATTAAATACAACTGTCAGCTTCAGTCTTCCGAAGTACTTTACCGTATAGAGTCAAACCATGGTCAGTTTTACTGCCATTATTGGCATTTTTGCCATTGCAATCGTGGCTGCCAACTCTCAACGTAAGAACATTTTTTATCAAATAGTATAATAAATAATAATTATAAATAATATTTAATTATTTCATAATTTTGTGTGTAGTTGTGAGCCAGGGGGAGTTCAACAATGCGGCGACGTGGAACGGCTACCCCGTCCCCAGCTGGCAGCAGTACGACGCCTTCGTTCGTCAGATTGAGAGCCGCGCCAACATTCGGACGAAGCAGGAGGCGGCCATGGCCCTCACTCACTACTTGCACGAGTCGGACGGTCTCCGGGCGAAGCGGGAGTACGCCTGCGAGAACACCGGCTGTCCGGAGCAATACAAGACGCCGGGCTGCGATCGCGAAGGCCAGCGCTACTTTGGCCGCGGCTACATCCAACTGACCTGGTGCTACAATTACAGGGACGCCTCCATGGAATTGTACGGGAACGACTGGCTCATCGGGGATGCGGACGCAGTGGCCCGGGACGAGTACATTGCCTGGCAAACGGCCTTCTGGTTCTGGAAGGCCAGGGTTCAAACCAAGCCCGGAGTGTCCGAGGGTCAATTCGGGGCCTCGACCCGCGCCATCAACGGCGGCTATGAGTGCGATGGCGACAGAAAACATGTAGCACGCAAGCGCTTTGAAATGTATGGCAGGGTTCGCTCCGCTTTTGGCCTCCCAGGTAAATTTTATCGTTTATTTAAACTTTTTTTGAAAATTAATTTTTTTGAAAATAATTTTTTTTTGAAAATAATTTTGTTTAAATAATTTTTTTTTAAATTATTTTGTTTTGAAATAATTTTTTTGAAATAATTTAATAGTGTTTTTGCAATAATGCTTTTTCAAAATAGCTTCTTTTCAAATTATTTTTCAAAACAATTTTTTAAAAGTTATTTTAAAAAAATAATAAAATATGATTGAATTTTATGCTACATTATTGGAATTAATTTATGAATGTTGCTTTTATTCATTCCTATTTTTAGGACCCGGTGACGAGCGTGGTTGCTACAACTAAAAGGTGACGTGAATACGAGATTATTTGTTTCAATGTATCTAGTTGGCTGTTAAAGGCAAACTTCGATGATGCAATACTCTGTAGTGGAATATGTGAAATAAATATCCCAAGATGCATTCAACCGTTTTTGTGTACATTTCTTTTTTCAAATTTTTTTTTCGTGGCATTGCGTTATATTATGCATTATGGTGGCATGAGCTGATTATAGCAGAATGCCGTTACAAATGTGGGTGCAGTCAGGTGGCGTGAGCCTATGGCATAAGCACTTTAGATTTTTGCATATTTTACTATGTATACTTCGTTAGTGTAGTATTGTAGTATCACAAATACGACTGAGGAAATAAAAACATGATTGTTCATTCTTTGCTACAAACTGTGGGCATTATAAGAAACGTTTCGAAACTACATTTTTCCGGTTTTGCATCATTGTGAATATACATAGTTGGTTGTAGTTTTGACACTTTTCGAAAACAAGTCTACCTAGTTTTTACTGTTTTCGAAAATGGTTATTTCTAGTTTTTACTATTTTTGAGAACGGATTTTCCTGGTTTTGATTAAACTTTTTGAAAAAATGTTAATGCCCACATGATCTATTATTCATGATGCGTTATTCAATACAAGTTTTAATGTTTTTGAAAATAATAATCTCTTGTTTGTATTCCTTCTGAAAATATCAGATTTCTAGTTTGGATCTTTTTAAAAATGGGAATTAATAGATTTGAACGTTTCAAAAAAGGTCAACTTCTTGCTTTATACCTTCTAAAAAAAAGTTAGTTGATAGTACTGGCGCTTTTGAAATGTCAATATATTACTATGCACCTTCTTTTACAAAAGTTTGCTTTATTCAGTAATTCATTAAGAAAAAAAATTCTTATACGTATAAGATAATTGAAATACTGCAACAATCTTAAACGACTGATCCTTAAACAAACAATCAAAATATGGTAATAATTAATAATATAAATAGATTAATGTAACTAAATGTAATTTTAGTGTTGAAAGAACCTACACAGGGAAAAAGCAAAAAGAGGTAATACAGTTCCCGACTGAATCAAATAATATGAATGGATACAAAATTTAGACATATGTACATGAAAAAAAAGTCGCATTTAAAACATAATACTGACTCTAATTCATAAATCAATATAATAATAATAATGACAGCTTTTCAAAAAACTTGGTTTTAAAAAAATGAGTAGAATGGCTATTATGAGGGTGAAGAGGGTGTGAATCGAAGCTCTGCCAACGGACAAATCCCCCACTCGCAGCAGAATTTCGTGTCATCCGTTTGAGTTTTAAAATCTTTGAATGGTGAGCCCACAACTTGTTTTTGGCAGGGTGCGTTAGAATCCTAGAATTTGACCCAGAATCAAAAAATTAACGTCAATACTATCTAAGTATCCCATAGGCGTTAGGCCTCAGGGGAAAGTATTTTGCTAACTAACTAACTACTATCTAAGTAAAACTTTAACACTAAAAGTTGAACAAAATATATATTTAATTCCTCACCTTTAATGAAAATTTGACATTGTAAAATTCCCCAGCCTCCCAGTCACTACACTCCGTATTCGCCGCCTCCAAAATGACTGGTTCTTCGAAGGTAACGAAAAAAATTTGGGCTCGGCCAACGGAAACTCTCTTTTTTAGTCTTCCGCAAGATATTTCACCAGTTGAATGAGACCCCGTAGCTTCATCTTTAGTAAATTCAATAGTGACTTGGAATACCGCATCGAAGTCAATGGGGCCTAAGAATCCAACGCTGTGTACTTCAATCCTTTGATTTACTTTTAAGCTGGATAAAAAATACATACATACAAAAAAAATTATGAATATTCAATTTATTGTTAAATAATTCATTACGTACTTTCAAAACTATAAATTACCGAAATGACCTTTGACCGTTAAAACATTCCCGAAAATTGCAAATCATATCAGCCACGTGGTAGCCTTCCAGAAATCGAGCACTTCGCATTCGTTTCTTCGTGCAAAATCTTAGCTTTGATGCGTTAGTCCTTAAACGGGAAAATGTAACGATTGAATAATTATTATAACGATGTACACAGTACACTCTTATAAATTTTGAAAATATGAGAATTATAGAAGTTTTTACGTTTCTTTATGGGTCGAATTAATGAATTCTAAAATCTCTTGAACTTCTTTTGGACTCAGAATACCCAGTAAAGAGTTTTTCGAAGAAGAAAACTCATCGATTGATAATGTAGGAAAGCGAATGTGAAATAGTGCATCGCCTAGAACTTGTCGCTTATTCTCCCAAGTTTCTTCAATGTTTTGTTTGGAACACTGAAATTCTAGCCATCGGGATCTGTAAACAAAACCAAGAAATGAAATTTAAAAGACGCATTTTGCATCGATTCATTACAAAAAATGTTAATTAAGACGTTAAGTACATAGAGCAATCTGCACCTTGACCTTTGCAATGTTATTTTGGTTTTTAGTTTAAAAGGAAATAGTGACTAAGCAATTACCTCGAAATCGCATCGATCAATTTAATTTCACTCACATCGAGCTCATCCTTAGGAAGAAATTTGAGTAAAAACTTCTGGTCGACTAACACAAAACTTGGTTCGGCTATCAACTTCGAAAATTCTCTTAAAAATACACAAATATGACCAAATGAAATTAAAATTGAAATAATTATTAAAATACTGTCAACTATCAATTGTTAATCAAAAGGGATGTCGTTTTTTAACAATCAGGTTAATTTTGTAAAATAAATTGTAATTTTATTATTATTTACCTGACGATGAACTCACTAGCTTTCTTGATTATGTCATCCATATCGTACAGCAGGGCAGTTTGATAAGTTTCAATCACACTTTCGACTCTAATCTCTCGTTTTGATAATGATGCAGCACATTTTTGAAAGAGAAACGTGACTTGGTATTCGTCAGAAAATAATAGAAGGTCAATTAATTCCGTGTGAACGAGCTCATCTGCCCAGTAATGGTAAATTCGGTGTCTCTCATTCGAGATAAACTGTAATAAAATAAATACCAAACAACATTTATTAGTTACTAGTCAATTTTAGCTTCGAACAATATAATTATTGAATTGTACATCGCACTTATGACTGACCGAAATGAAGTTGCGAAAAGTTGACGCTTCCACATCGGCCAACTCAACTTCGTTCGTCGAGTACAGAATTTGTATCTTCTCTCCGAATCCGATTTCATTCTCAAGGTCATCAAGATCATCTTCACACTCATCAGATTCAACTTTAATCCCTTTTTTAATTTCATTTTCAATAGTTTCACTGATCCCGTGCCATCGGCTGGTTAGCCTCGCTTCCAAAACTGGAGAATTAGTTCGCAGAATTTTATAATCACACTCAATCCTTTCCTTGGTCGGACCGCAGAGAAATATGATGATGATTTTAGTATTCATTTTAAAAGAAATAAAGTAAATTAACGAAATTAAAAAACACTATTTAAAACTAGCATTAAAACAAAATGAGTAGCTTGGTAGGTCGTAGGTCACACACTGTCGCACTTTACTCGCACCGAAGGGCAGCAGGTCGCAGATTTTACCTAATGATTAAAAAAAATTAAGACAGACTGACAGGACAGACAGACTTAAAAATGATTTTAATTTTAAATTTTCCCCCGCATTTAGCCTACACGTGACAAATGAGGTTGGCAAATGAACTAATTTTGTAGAACACCGTGCAGCTTATTTAATTATTATTTAAAAACTAGGGTGTTTTTAAACAAAACTGAAAAAATACTTTTGTCACTTCACTCACTACACTAGCTGAAGGCTGAAGCAGTTTTGTGACTTAAACATACAAGAATTGTATTTGCACTTTACACAGATGACAGACAGAGCAATTTTATTTTTTTGTCTTCCCAGCTTGCCTTTTAAGATTGGACTGAATCAACTGAAAGTAGGTAGATTTATTTTTTTTATGTAAATGAAATCGTATGTAAGTCGTTTGTTGTTTTTCACAATAAATAGGCAGTACAGCAATTTGTATACTTTTTTATCAGCAGTTAGATTAGAACGTTTATACCGGATAAAATGAAGGACTACAACGTACAGCCGGTCCAACCAACGTTCCGTCGTCGTTCTATAAGTAACTATGGACTACTTGGTACATACTCGGTGTGGTGACTAAACCTCTTGTGTTGAAAGTTAAAGCATATTTTATTTTTACTACGTTATTAATAGCAATTAATCTTGATTTTGTGAAGGGATAACATTGCATGTGTTTCTAGCTTAAAAACAAGGAATTATGTACATGCTGTTGTTATACAGCGCCCTTTCTAATATTAGATTATACTGCTATGGAGGGCAAACAGGTCCACCACGGTGGAACGTGCTTGATAAATGTACCATGAATAATAACCACAATAAAACGTTAAAAAAATGAAACAACCCATAGATTGGTTTCTAAAATCTCTCTTATAAGCTTTTAACATGTTTCTAATAGGTTTCTAACGTGTTCCCAATAGGTTTCTAAAGCGTTTCTAAAAGACTCCTGACGTGTTTCTAATAGGTTTAGAATTAGTCTAATGGGATTTTAACGATTTCCTGAAAGCTTTATAATGAGTTCCAGCTGGGTTTATAAGGAGTTTCTAATGGGTATATCATGAGTTTCTAATGGGATTTTAATGATTTCCTAATACCTTTATAATCAGTTCCTAATATGTTTATAATGAGATTCTAATGGGCTTTTAATTATTTCCTAATAGGTTTACAATGAGTCCCTAATAGCTTGAGCTCCTAATAGCGTTTAAGTGAGTTCCTAATAGGGTAATAATGAGTTTCTAATTGTTTTAAAGTGAGTTTTTAATAGGGTAATAACGAGTTTTTAATAGGTTTATATTGAGTTTATAATAAGTTAGTAATGAGTTCGTAGTGGCTTTTTAATGAGTTCGTAACTAGTTCTGTGCATTAATAGGTTTACGACGATTTTACAGTTGGCTTATGATGCTTTACTAAAAGGCTTATTATGCGTTCCTAAAAGGCTTATGATGCGTTACTAATATACTTATGATGCGTTACTAATATGCCTACGATGCGTTACTAATATGCTTATGATGCGTTACTAATATGCTTATGATGCGTTACTAATATGCTTATGATGCGTTACT